>JAPDVR010000011.1:29234581-29239581 GCA_026230005.1 Gila orcuttii
GAGGTCCTGGGTTCAATCCCCAGCATCTCCAAGCAATTTTGGACTTTTAAGTCAAAGCCATGTATCGCAAAGGCATCATGCGTAAAGATATTATTTAAACAAGAGAAATACAACATCTAAAGCAGGGGATGTAGCGCAGTGGTAGAATGCTTGCTTAGCATGTATGAGGTCCTGGGTTCAATCCCCAGCATCTCCAAGCAATGGGATTCTTTACCTGTTTCTTAGACATCTGAACTGCATATGTAGGCATTCTAGTGTTGACCTTTATCACCTATAAATTTCGATTTAAATGTACATGTAAGTAAATAACAGAACACATTTAACATCATGTGGGGATGTAGCTCAGTGGTAGAGCGCATGCTTTGCATGTATGAGGTCCTGGATTCAATCCCCTGCATCTCAAAGCAATATTGTTCTTTCCCTGTTTCTTAAACATGTCTATGCATTCCAGTGTTGACCTTTATCACCTATAATTTTTGATTAAAAGGTACATGTAAGTAAATAACAGAACACCCTTATCATCATGCGGGGATGTAGCTCAGTGGTAGAGCACATGCTTCGCATGTATGAGGTCCTGGGTTCAATCCCCAGCATCTCCAAGCAATATTGGACTTTTAAGTCAAAGCCATGTATCGCAAAGGCATCATGCGTAAAGATATTATTTAAACAAGAGAAATACAGCACATAAAGCAGGGGATGTAGCTCAGTGGTAGAGCGCTTGCTTTGCATGTATGAGGTCCTGGGTTCAATCCCCAGCATCTCCAAGCAATGGGATTCTTTACCTGTTTCTTAAACATGTCTATGCATTCCAGTGTTGACCTTTATCACCTATAATTTTTGATTAAAAGGTACATGTAAGTAAATAACAGAACACACTTATCATCATGAGGGGATGTAGCTCAGTGGTAGAGCGCATGCTTTCCATGTATGAGGTCCTGTGTTCAATCCACAGCATCTCCAAGCAATATTGTTCTTTCCCTGTTTCTTAAACATGTCTATGCATTACAGTGTTGACCTTTATCACCTATAAATTTTGATTAAAAGGTACATGTAAGTAAATAACAGAACATACTTATCATCCTGAGGGGATGTAGCTCAGTGGTAGAGCGCATGCTTTGCATGTATGAGGTCCTGGGTTCAATCCCCAGCATCTCCAAGCAATGGGATTCTTTTCCTATTTCTTAAACATCTGAACTGCATATGTAAGCATTCCAGTGTTGACCTTTATCACTTATAAATTTCGATTTAAAGGTACATGTAAGTAAATAACAGAACACATTTAACATCATGAGGGGATGTAAATCAGTGGTAGAGCGCATGCTTTGCATGTATGAGGTCCTGGGTTCAAACCCCAGCATCTCCAAGCAATTTTGTTCTTTCCCTGTTTCTTAAACATGTGTATGCATTCCATTGTTGACCTTTATCACCTATAATTTTTGATTAAAAGGTACATGTAAGTAAATAACAGAACACACTTATCATCATGCGGGGATGTAGCTCAGTGGTAGAGCACATGCTTCGCATGTATGAGGTCCTGGGTTCAATCCCCAGCATCTCCAAGCAATATTGTTTTTTCCGTCTTTCTTAAACATGTCTATGCATTACAGTGTTGACCTTTATCACCTATAAATTTTGATTAAAAGGTACGTGTAAGTAAATAACAGAGCTTCCTTTTCATCATGAGGGGATGTAGCTCAGTGGTAGAGCGCATGCTTCGCATGTATGATGTCCTGGGTTCAATCCCCAGCATCTCCAAGCAATATTGGACTTCTAAGTCAAAGCCATGTATCGCAAAGGCATCATGTGTAAAGATATTATTTAAACAAGAGAAATACAACAGCTAAAGCAGGGTCTGTAGCTCAGTGGTAGAGCGCTTGCTTTGCATGTATGAGGTCCTGGGATCAATCCCCAGCATCTCCAAGCAAAGGGATTCTTTACCTGTTTCTTAAACATCTGAACTGCATATGTAAGCATTACAGTATTGACCTTTATCACCTATAAATTTCGATTTAAATGTACATGTAAGTAAATAGCAGAACACAATTAACATGATGTGGGGATGTAGCTCAGTGGTAGAGCGCATGCTTTCCATGTATTAGGTTCTGGGTTCAATCCACAGCATCTCCAAGCAATATTGTTCTTTCCCTGTTTCTTAAACATGTCTATGCATTACAGTGTTGACCTTTATCACCTATAAATTTTGATTAAAAGGTACAAGTAAATAACAGAACACACTTATCATCATGAGGAGATGTAGCTCAGTGGTAGAGTGCATGCTTCGCATGTATTTATTGTACTTCGCACGCAATATTGTTCTTTCCCTGTTTCTTAAACATGTGTATCCATTCCAGGGTTGACCTTTATCACCTATAAATATTAATTAAAAGGTACATGTAAGTAAATAACAGAACACAATTGTCATCATGAGGGGATGTAGCTCAGTGGTAGAGCGCATGCTTCGCATGTATGAGGTCCCGGGTTCAATCCCCAGCATCTCCAAGCAATGTTGGACTTTTAAGTCAAAGCCATATATCACACAGGCATTGTGCATGAAGATATTATTTAAACAAAAGAAATACAACAGTTGAAGCATGGGTTGTAGCTCAGTGGTAGAGTGAGTGCTTTGCATGGATGAGGTCCTGGCTTCAATCCCCAGCATCTCCAAGCAAAATGTGACCAGGCACGGAAATTAAGGACACAAATTGGTTCTGGGGCATTTTGAGTTATTCATAGATTCTGAAAGTGTAGTCTCCAAGCTTTCCAACGATGTGTAACATGTGGAAATCTGATAATATTTGGAGAAGTTGTGGCCATTTGAAGGTAGGCACTTAAAAAAGCTCAAAGATGAGAAAACGACCTCGAAAGATTGTGCAGTTCTCACCTCTCTCTGCTGCTAGGAGTGACAATAGGGCTCATTTACATCTCATTTAGATAAGCCATACCCCCTGTAAAGCTCCCCCTGTGCTTTACAGCTTTTTTTTTGCACTTCGAATGAGTGCACTTCTGCAGCAGCTCTAGGCGAAAAACAATTGTGATGCCCCTCTATTTGCAACGTACCAGTAACAACACACAAAGACCAATATGCCATATAGCCTACATATAACGCAAAACCAGCAACAACACACAAAGACCAATATGCCATACATATAACGCAAAACCAGCAACAACACACAAAGACCAATAAGCCATAGGCCTACATATAACTCAAATAGTGCGCAACGCGCGTGTGCCCAAAATGTCAACAATATTAAAGTTTATGCAGGAGGCAAATGCCTGCTGGCATTTTTCTTTAAGCAGTCATGACAGGAATTTTCCAAATAATCACATTTCACCTCCTCAAATTACTGTTGCAAATCTCTTTACACCACTTTCTTATGTGCGTATACTATACACACACAAATGAAATGTCCGCAAGCACATTATATCATCAGCAGGTTCAGCATCTTAAATAACGACTAAAGAGCAAATGAAGCTTAACTTACGTTTCAGAAACGCGCACGGCAGGCCTTCATCGCCTTCATCGCAGCAAAGGTCTTAACTGCATTCTCTATTTCGATTCTCTGTGCCAGTTCATGTTCTATGGAGATTGTTGCCAGTCCATTAAGTCTGTTCAGTTCACAAAACTTTCCCCATTCAAAGCAATCGGGACGTCACATATGAAACAGCCAGCCACCGCTGTCAGCGAGCCGAGCCGCCATATTCAACACCGAGGGCGCGCGCGCCGCGCCCATACCTCCGGTTCAGTTTCCCGAGCGGCGAAAACATTTTCGGTGTAACTGCCACGGTTCAGCTCGTCTGCGACAATCTTTGCGGCGTCCATCTTCATTGAATTTTGATGTCAGATAGAGCCTACCAGAGCACAGCATAATAAGTAGCCATGCGGTTCACTTGGAGGGCGGGGACAAAAGCGCCATATTCAGTATGGAAATACACACAGACAATAACACGCCACGCCCCTACTGCGTGCTAGAATCTCCGAAAACAAGCCGATTTCAACCTCAAAATGTAAGCTTTTAAATATACCAATACTGCTATCTCAAACATGGAGAGGCTTCTTCGTGATTTCAACTAACAGATTCTGCAAAAAAATGAAATTCACCAATTTTGAAAAAAAACTCTTCTTTCTCATTTTGCTCGAAAGTTGTGCTGCCGACTTGTGTCCCTGGTTTCTGTGACGGGTCACATATTGTTCTTTCCCTGTTTCTTAAACATGTCTATGCATTCCAGTGTTGACCTTTATCACCTATAATTTTTGATTAAAAGGTACATGTAAGTAAATAACAGAACACACTGATCAGCATGATGGGAAGTAGCTCAGTGGTAGAGCGCATACTTTGCATGTATGAGGTCCTGGGGTCAATCCCCAGCATCTCCACGCAATATTGTTATTTCCCTGTTTCTTAAACATGTCTATGCATTCCAGTGTTGACCTTTATCACCTATAATTTTTGATTAAAAGGTACATGTAAGTAAATAACAGAACACACTTATCATCATGAGGGGATGTAGCTCAGTGGTAGAGCGCATGCTTTGCATGTATGAGGTCATGTGTTCAATCCCCAGCATCTCCAAGCAATGTTGTTCTTTCCGTCTTTCTTAAACATGTCTATGCATTACAATGTTGACCTTTATCACCTATAAATTTTGATTAAAAGGTACATGTAAGTAAATAACAGAACTCCCTTTTCATCATGAGGGGATGTAGCTCAGTGGTAGAGCGCATGCTTCGCATGTATGATGTCCTGGGTTCAATCCCCAGCATCTCCAAGCAATATTGGACTTTTAAGTCAAAGCCATGTATATTAAAGGCATCATGCGTAAAGATATTATTTAAACAAGAGAAATACAACAGCTAAAGCAGGGGCTGTAGCTCAGTGGTAGAGCGCTTGCTTTGCATGTATGAGGTCCTGGGTTCAATCCCCAGCATCTCCAAGCAATGGGTTTCTTTACCTGTTTCTTAAACATCTGAACTGCATATGTAAGCATTCCAGTATTGACCT
>JAPDVR010000011.1:29917081-30149581 GCA_026230005.1 Gila orcuttii
ATGTCATTGCCATATTGCCAAAGAGCTGCATGAACACACAAATCGGATCTGAACAGTTGCGATACACAGTGTTGACAACATTTTAGATCAGATTCCATTCGGATACAAAGATAATCGGATTTGGACTGACAGTGTGAATGTAGCCATAGTTAACTACTTTACGTCAACATTTTAGCCATAGTCAACGCTTCATTTACACATGTGGCTGATGCTGTGCCTTTCTCAACCACAAACGCCTTCTTTCATCCGTTTTTTGCACTCTTCTCTTGAACTTTTGGCAGTCTATAGAACTCAAAATGTTTTTTCCTGGTGCGACCGATTAGTACAGACCAAAACACGACCATTTTTCAGCAGCAATAATCAGCCAAATATGCAAGTCCGTTCAGTTCAGTGGCATTGTTTACGTTCAGTGCCTCCAAAATGGCCGATTTCCGGATTGATGACGTGTAGCGAAAACCCTCTATTTGGTAATTGGTAATTTGGCTTCGAAGAGCGAAAATAAGAAAGTGAAACAAACTTATTATCGTGCTTTACCAGAAGAGACAACGAGAGAATACGTATTGATTGATTGAATGACCTGTAGACGCAGTAAAAGAAGCTAGAAGACTTTACAGATAGGCTACACAAGGTGGAAAGTTTCGATGATGAAGACAATCCAGTGATGACCAAGTAGCTTCTTTTTGTTGGACAGGAGGTAAGGGAATTATTTTTTTGTAAACCGCGCTCTCTAAAACTCCTTAGAATCCGTGTAACATTAAACTAATCGATCATGCCGATTCACGTCGATAGATGGCAGTGCAGCGTGAAATAGAGATGAATTTTTCAGAGACGCTAAAGAATTACTAAATGCACCTTTAAGTATGTTTACATGCAGATTTTGTTCAATACGATTGCAGATTCTGAAAGTAGAGTTTATAGATATGGCAATCCGTTTCAAATAATCGTTTCCACCACCTGTATTATTTTTTAAAACAAAACTTCTGCGCATGTGCAGAAGAAACACAAAGCAGCAGAGAAAGCTATTAACCGTACCCCACTTCATTTTTTTTTTTTTACTGGCACTTTTTTATTCATACTGTTGTAAATCTCTCTTTTTATCGGACCTCTCACTTAACCTTCTTTGCTTTCAATTATGAAATGATTTAAATGAAAACATTAAAATGATCTTACCTGGACTTACTTTTCAAAATTAGTAATAAAACAATCGCTCTTGACAACAGGTAAAGCTAGCATGTTTGCTCCAAAATCACAATACATGTCAGTCGTGTTTGAATGTTGCTTCTTAACAGAGTGAGAATATATTATTTTCTTAAATTATAGGATACAAGCTATGTTGATTAGCATTGCATTAAAGGGTTAGTTCACCCTAAAATGAAAATTAGCCCATGATTTACTCACCCTCAAGTCCTTAGGTGTAGGCTACATGACATTCTTCTTTCGGACAAATACAATCAGAGTTATATTAAAAAATGTCTTGGCTCTTCCAAGCTTTATAATAGGAGTGAATGGCAAAATAAAAAAATAATAATAAAAAAAAAATACTCCACACGGCTCCAGTGGGTTAATAAAGGCCTTCGGAAGCGAAGCCATGGGTTTTAGTAAGAAAAATACCCATATTTATAACTTTATAATCTAAAATAACTAGCTTCCGCCAGACGACCGTACGCATATGCAATTCGACTTGTGCCACAAGAGTAACCAGTGGCGCATGTATGACGTAGGATGTAGGAGTATCTTAAGCTTAGACGCCTCTCGCGGTTTAAACAAATAGGGCTGTGCAGCAAACTGAAGCTACTCTTCTATTATATAGAAATCCTCCGACATTTCTCTTCAAAATTGCTAATTCGCGACTGGAGTTTTGTTTAGTTCTTTGAAATCAATGCTTACGGCCGTCTGGCGGGAGCTAGTGATTATAGTTTTTAAAGTTTTCAAAATGGGTATTTTCCTTACACAAACGCATGGCTTCACTTCAGAAGGCCTTTATTAACCCCTTGGAGTAAAAGTGGAGCACTTTTATCATGGATGGATGCACTTTTTTGGGCTTCAAATTTTCTCCAGCCGTTCACTGCCATTATAAAGCTTGGAAGAGCCAGGACATTTTTTAATATAACTCTGATTGTATTCGTCTGAAAGAAGAATGTCATTTACACCTAGGATGGGTTGTGGGTGAGTAAATCATGGGCTAATTTTCCTTTTTGGGTGAACTATCCCTTTAAAGACATACATCATTCTTATGAAAATACCTGAGATAGCTTGATGAACACAGATATATTATTCCTTTCATCTGTTTGTCTTCATGTTTCATCAGTCAACATGTCTCTATTTGCATGTTATTATATTCATATAAGGCATTTCCTGAAATGTCATACGTTTAATACTTATATGAATCTCACTTGTGGACTTTCTGCGCGAGGGATGAATCAGTACTGGGCTTCCAGTATGAATGAAACAGATGACATGTGAGTGTTTAGCGCTCCATATCGCTATCATCTCCCCATTTTGGGTAAAAATAGAAAAATAGTACTAAACTACTTTGTAACGTAGTTACTTGAGAGTAGTTTTTAAGCAAACTACTTATTTAGACCTACTCTTACTTGAGTCATATTATTTTTCAGTACTTCTACTTGTACTCAAGTAAATTATTACTTAAGTAGTAATACTTTTACTTAAGTACAATTTGTTAGTACTCTTTTCACCACTGCTTCTTGGATGGTTTATTTAATTTAAAACTTCCTACAATATTGAGTTTATATTCCTACAATATAAGTTTCTCTGCAATCTGTTCTATTTTTTACTGTTATTCTTTGAAAGAATCCATGCATTTACAAGTGTCCCTTGATTGAAAGATACAACAAAGCATTAAGTAAATAATGAAGTGTGTTACATAAGGGTGAGGCTCCCTATAAATTCAAACAATGAATATTGCAACATAAAATTCAGCCAAGACTTGAACATCAAGGCCACATATTTTGGCTTTAATTAGGATTTGATTATTAATGTAATACTGTACATGATTTTCTATTCTGAGATTCATATTGCTTTTGTTCCATCTTGCTATAATCCTCAAAAGCTTTCTTAGCAAATAGGGGCTGGGTATTGACACAAATTTCACAATTCGATTCGATTTCGATCCACAAGCTTGCAATTCGATTCGATTTCGATTCAATATTGATTATCAGGTACAATATGGCAAATTTTCTTAAGGAAAACAAATCTCTAAACTAATGCTGTAAACTATGGGAGTCAGTTGTAGCTTATAGGCTTCATTAGCCTACTATAATATTAAAGGTAAAAATGAACTGATTTGTATTCAAACACTTAAATTACACTTTTATTTATTTTTACAATAATAAAGTTATATGAAATATAAACATTTAAAATGGTGGCTGTCATAAAAACTTGCTTGATTTATTCAAACATGCATTAAATATTGAAGAACATTAAACATGATAATAATGAATGTAATATGGTGCATATATTTAGCAAAATGCTCATAGAGTTAATTTTTCTAGCTGACTAACAAGTTTATGGTCACTGGATATGGTTTTTCTGAGGTAAATGTGACGTTACATGACATTATAAGCTGTTTTACTGACGTCTTTCCACGGTTGAAACACTAATTGAACGATTCCATGTGACATGATATGGATTTTGATAAGTTGTACTCTATCTTTTAACACACTTTCAGATGCTCATTCATGTTTATTTCGCGCTGTAACTGGTATTATTGAGGCGGAAGAGAGGATCAGAGATCAGGGGTGTGTTTCCCAAAGCCAACTATGGTCGCAAGTTCCGTCGTTACCAATAGAGTTCAATGGAATTTGCGGTCATAGTTGGCCAACGATGCTTTTGGGAAACGCACCCCAGAGCGATCTCACGCCACAGCGCCAAAACGATATTTATGTTTTTGAATTTCGTAAGAAAATGGACGTAATTTGAAATCGGAGACTTTGTTTCATATCAATACAGTAACAAAGCACAAAGATTATTGCGATTTATGGGATGCGCGCTACAATGTTCCATTCATTCATCAACTAAAAACAGGATAGCCTAATCGATTCTTGGGATTTAAGAATCAATATCGCTTCGTAAAAATGAGAATCTATTAAAATCGAGAAATCGATATTTTTTACCCAGCCCTAGCAACTACATTTAGCCCCATGAATTAGGGAAATGAAGCAAGCACTCCATAGTTACGTATTCTAAATGTATTCAAGCCATGCAATAGGTACGCAAGCCGTTTATTTCTAAACATAATTAACCAAGAGGCCAAAAAAAAAAAAAAAAACTTCAAACGTGATTTTACTGAACATAAGAACTACATACTTGTGTAAATACCACAATAAAAGTACTTAGAATAAATTTTCACAAAGTTACAAACAATTTAAATATAAAAAAATAAAAAAATACTTATTTATAGTATAGTTATATAGGTATAGTTTAGTCTTAAACTTAAAATAATATGCTAGTTGAGAGTCTCAACTACTAGTAGGCAACTTAGATACCAACTTGAGACCTTTCAATGATATATGACACAATTCTATCTGTAATGTACGATGATTTTACAACGACACCTTACATTAGCTAAATGTTTAGAGGTTGTTAACTAACATGATAACTTTGTAGCTTCAACTAATTGTGTCACGTGGGCTTAGCTCCTGGTGGTAACTCCAAGATATTGTTGTCAAGGGAACCTGGGACCAGTTTCGCTGGCGGGAGTCTTAGGGGGGAGAGTTAGGGAGGTTAGCTGAGGGAGGTAAAAGCTCATGTGAGGCAATTATTAGTGTTATAAATAACAGCATGAATGTACACAACTGCATTATGTACGAAGAAATGATTTTCAGAGGTATTTTGCTGTAAAAGTCATACCTTGTTAAAAACCCATACTACTTTATCTCGAGTGATAAATTGTTTGGGAGGCCTGTATAATTAACTGTATAATTAATATGATATTTAAACCGAAAATGTTTATGCAACACCAGCATGGTTGTTCATTTGGTCAAATATATAAAAAAAACATTCAAAAGTTTAAATAAGGACACCTGGTTCTCGCATTGACAAAGTGTTGTCAATCAAGTAAAAAAAAACATGCTTTCAATTATCCTATATGTCATTCACACAGTGTGTTTGGCTAATTGTAAAATCTTTCTCTTCAGATAAAGAGTCTAGCCGGTAAGTTCTGCAATTTTCTTGAAGTGAAGGCAGGTGTTTAATACACAGTATTACATTGGTTAGGGACACAGAGTATAAGAAATGATCATTTCTCAAAAGAACATTATTCAGGCTGTTTTTTTTATATCTATAAATACCCTAATATAACCGAATGACATGCATCCAAATAAACTTTGCAGATGAAATCAACTTTTCATTCGGACCATTAGTTGTTTTACAAGACTGAAGTTACTACAGGTTCCACATTGTGTTAAATAGATCAGTATTGATCTGATAACACTCTGGCATCAGTATTGACAAGACTTTACACAGAGGAATGATGCTGTGCTTCACATGCCATGTTCGATCTCACCTGATTTGAAAATGAACTAACCTTCATGCAATTATGGACAAAGCAAAGGAGTGCAGTTGACTTCAGGTCACTGGTCTATTGATTCTCGACTGATTACAAAACGAACCACTAAATGCTTTGCAAAGGTATTTTTGAATTATCTGTCATTTAGTAACTGGTGAAGCAAGAGCGGATGCCAATCAGTTAAGTGCAACAAAAGGCTTAGTTTGGTGCAATTATTATTGAATAGTTCCGAATCTGTATGGCATCAATACAACACACAGACTTATACTACACAGATGACAGTTACACATACCAACTAAAAGATTTAAACACTGAATGAGCCACAAACCACACAGGCAACAACAAGATGAGCTATGAATACGACACTAGACTCATATCAACCATTAAATAGCAACGAAATGTATTTTGCCAGAAAGGTTCCAACATCAAATAAATAATTTGAATGATTGTTAAGTGAAGTGTATTTAGACATGATAACATAAAGTGCAACATGAAAAATGGATGTTCATTTTGGGATTTGGAACATTATTAGTTATTTGATGACTGCTATGGTAATCAAAATGTGTGGAAAATATGGGTGGAAATGATGCACAAATAAAATATAGTCCGATACATTACTGACATATTGTACATTGCTATGTAAAATATTTGTAAAATAACATTAAATATATCAAATTGAACTGCTTATTATGGTATATTACAATTTAGAAGCATGTGGTGAAGTCTTTCCCTATATTTACAGCTTTACTATGTGATCTATATTGTGGTTGTGGTATAAAATCCTTGACCATCACTAAACATACTGTAAGGCTACGATTTAAATGTGTCCCATGTGTCCATCTAAAATTATAATTTCTATTGTCCCCATTCTATTGCCAGTGACAAGCCAGTGACAAGCCTTGCCTGATGTGAAAAGCTCAATTTTATACCCCACAGAGCTGCTCTGAAATAAATAAAAAAAGCCAGTGTTAGCTGTTGTGTTGTCGGTTAGACATTTATGATGGCATTTTTATTTAGGCTAAATGGTAGAGGTTAGACATGTGATGGTCAAAGCCTTGCCATTGGTTATCATCATCATTTCACTCTTGCGGTAGCTGCAGTAGTTCTGCCCACCTTGTTTGTCACCGTGAGGAGGGGTTTGCCTTCTGAGGACGCCTTATTGGGTATCTCCTTCAGGACCATGGCAACGGTCTTATCTGCAGCCCTAGAGTCTTTCCCCTACAACAGTGAAATCAACAATGCCTTGTGTCAGGACAGAATATTTAGATATTCCAAGTATTATTCGTCCTACGGTGCTTAAAGGCTCAAAGATTTATATTCTAAAAGATTAATATGATCACATTGAGTGTCAACAACACAGCAAAAGGAAACACTGCCTAAAGCCACACATGAAACAGCTGTACGGAATGACAGTATATTCTTTCTCATGTCACCCTGGGTTTTACTTTGCGTGATGGAGTGCCACCGCAGTCATGCAAGTGATAAGGGTGGCTGTTGTCAAACTGCTTTTATCTGAACTACAGAGACAGAGAGATATGGCCAGTCTGAACAGTTAGTCACTTCAGGATTCAACCACTGCCTCCCCTGGGGAAGAAGGCACCCTATTGCTCCAAGGACAAGTTACATAATGGGTTAAATTGAAATGGACAGCTCTGTTCAGCTTGGCTAAACTCGTAAATGCAGTGTCCAGTGAATTTATTTAATTGTTTAAATGTTTACATACACATTGCAGAATCTGTAAAATGTTACAGTAATTATTTTAACAAAATAAGAGGGATCATACAAAATGCATTTTATTTTTTATTTAGTACTGTCCTGGATAACATATTTTACATAAAAGATGTTTACATATAGTCTACACGACAAAAAAATAGCTCTATTTATACAAATGACCTCGTTCAAAAGTTTACATACCCTTGATTAATTGAGGTTGATTAATTGGGGTTGATTAAGATCCCTCTTAATACTATGTTGTGACGTGGATGATCCACGACTGTTTTTTTGTTTTGTGATGGTTGTTCTTGAGTCCCTTGTTTGTCCTGAGCAGTTAAAAAGAATCAAAAATTCTGCAAATTCTTCAGTTTTCCAGCATCTTTTGCATATTTGAACCCTTTCCAGCAGTGACTGTATGCTTTTGAAATCCATCTTTTCACACTGAGGATAATTGAGGGACTCAAACACAACTATTAAAAAAGGTTTAAACATTCACTGATGCTCCAGAAGGAAACACGATGCATTAAAGGAACACGCCACCATTTTTTGTAATAGGGGATATTCACCGTCTCCCCTACATTTAGATAGGTGAGCAAACACATTTTTGTCTCAGTGCATGCATTGTCTTAGTCTGGCAGCACCACCGCTAGCTTAGCTTAACATAATGAATGGAATCCTTTGTTTCCTTTGGAATCCGGATAGCATGTTGTGAGTAAAAGTAATACAAAAAAAATAATAATAATTACTTCTTGAGGCCTGCGTATTCACAACGAGTACAAATAGCAATGCAGATTAAGACTAGGCAATTTCCTCAGCAGATATTGACTTGGGACTATATTGGGGTGAAGCACAGGCGAAGCACTGCTACTTGGGTGCAGAGATATCACGCAACACCTGAAATCCCCCAACTTCTGTAAGCATACCGGCGTGAATATTAGCTGGCTATTTTTCCTACTGTAGACATAGTGAATGGCGATGAACATGGCAGATTTTGTGAGAGACGAAGAGGGTGACTTCTCAAACAGTCAAGATCCAGAACCTGAGTTTTCAGAAGAGGAGCTGCGTGCTTTGGAAATAGAACGACAGGAGGAGGTTGCGATCACTCAACAGCCTGAGGACGTGAGGATGAGAGCCAACACGAACTGATGGTGTGAGTGTGGGGGAATATGCCAACCTATGCTGACTGAAATAGAGTGTCTGTGCTGTGGCGAGTGGGACAAGGTACTGCCATCGATGACCAGGCTTAACGTGTCAGATCAAGATGAGCGTGCCCGCAGTTGTGTCACAGCTACCTAACTTGCATGATATCTCTGCGCCCAAGTAGCAGTGCTTCGTCTGTGCTTCCCCCCCATATAGTCCCAAGTCAATATCTGCCTAGGAAATCGTCTTAATCTGCATTGCTATTTGTACTTGTTGTGAATACGCAGGCCACAAAAGGTAATTAGGTAAAAAAGGTAATATAGGTAATAATTAGGTATTATATTTTTTTTGATCACTTTTACTCACGACATGCTATCTGGCAACAAAGGATTCCATTCATTATGCTAAGCTAAGCTAGTGTTGGTGCTGCCAGACTAAGACGATGCATGCACTGAGACAAAAATGCGTTTGCCCACCTATCTAAATGTAGGGGAGATGGTGAATAACCCCTATTTCAAAAAACGGTGGCGTGTTCCTTTAGGAGCAAGGGGGTGAAAACTTTTGAATTTGAAGATCAAGGTAAATTGTACTTAATTTGTCTTCCTGAAAACATGTAAGTATCTTCTTTTGCTTCCGAAGGGCAGTAATACATTTAAATTTTTTAATTTTTTTTAACAACATAAGAGAACCTGTTCAAAAGTTTTCGACCCTTGGCTCTTAATGCATTGTGTTTCCTTCTGGAGCATCAGTGAATGTTTGAACCTTTTTTAGTAGTTGTGTTTAAGTCCATCAATTGTCCTCAAATCAAATATGTAAAAGATGCTTAAAAACTGAAGATTTTGCAGGACCTGAATGATTTTTCTGAAGAAAATTGGGCAGTTTAACTGTTCAGGACAAACAAAGGACTCAAGAACAATCATCACAAAACTAAAAAAACAGTCGTTGATCATCCAGGTAACAACACACAGTATTAAGAATTAAGGATATGTAAACTTTTGAACAAGGTTTTATATATATATATATTTATTTATTTTATGTAAAATATCATATTCAGGAAAGTTATAAATAAAAAAATAACATGCATTTTCATCCCACTTATATTGTTAAAATTATTAATTAACATTAAACTTTTAAGCACGACTGTTTGTTAAACTCTCAAATATACAAATACATAACATGGCTTATCTATCTATCGCTCTGTACGGCCTATAATGCTTCAAACATCAAGGCATTTTAAACTTTTTTTCAACACTTTCAAATAAGGCTTTGTCAAGCCAACATTCAAAGCTTATTTTGGGGGGAAAAAACTGCTTTTCTAAATAAAAACAATAAATTACTAATTAAATTCCAATAACTGTAAAAATAAAAATTAGAATTTCTTTGAAAGTCAACTCTTTCAAAAACATGATTTTTTAAAAACATGATCAATGGTGAAACATACATGGCTAAAGTCTCATGCATGGCTGCAAAAAAAATCTGAACACTCAATTTGAACACTCAAATAAAACATCATTCACCTCTACATTTCAAATTCTAGTTTGGTCTGGTGACATCAGCATTAGATTTCATAAAGATGAAATACTGCATCTTTGCAAAATCTAATTCAATAAAAAAAAAAAAAAAAAACACAATTTACACCGTAAAACTTTCCAGCCATTTTTTGATAAAATGTATTCCCTTACGGTCTAATCTAGCATGGCTCTGCCATTAGAGATAAGAAAAGTAATCTCTCTCTCTGAATCACACTGTCGTCATTCTTAAAACAAGAAGTGCTCAATTCTCAGTTCATTCACTCTACCCTGTGATTGTGTCCAGTGCCATTGTGTGTACGTGACCTGCTGAGACATCTCCCCAGAGAACTTAATGCTATTAAAGGAGATGAAAAACACATCTTAGTTGACTGATATAAAGTGTAAGTGTTTTTTAATTAAAAATGTAAGCAGTCCTTACAAAGTGAGGAGTCTTCTCTGCCTCATGATTACTTTTTGTCATTTTTACCCTGTTGCCCATGAATAAACCCTTCTTATTGATTTAAGCAAATTGCATGTGTTTTGGCACGTGTGCAAAAAAGTACAATTGTCTACAATTTGCACAATAACTAAATGCATATGGCTTGTTGATCAGAACTGATGAGTTGATTCTCAGTGAAATTGTCAAACTCTTCACAACTTCTAAACATTCTTTCATCGTGTGAGCCTTCACATGCAAATTTATCCATTCAATGATCAAAATCTGTTAGACATATTCCATAAACATTTATGACATGGAATGTTTGTAATGTCTGCTATATATATGGAGTTTGCTGACAGCACAATCACCACCATTTTTGGACAAGGAGGGACATCACGACTCTGAACAGCAGCAGCTACGTCAGTACTGTATAAATACATTTGAATTTTTACAGTACATTTATTTTTGTAGAAGTGTTACATGTAAACTGAAAATTGTGTTAGAGAAAGGCATAATAGAACGTGTAAAAATGAACAAGCAGATGCAAATTTTCAGTTGACAAGTAACACATTCCTGAAATGTTCATTTTCTTTTTGTGTACTACAGTATTGACTTTTCCTAGTAAATTTTTACCTACTGCCTGAATCTGTATTTAAAATGCTCAGACAAAACTGACATTCTTGTACAGAAATCAGTTACTGTCAAATAAAAAGTAGAAAAGAAACATGAAATCAAATATTTCCATGGTGAAAAAACATCTAAGCATTTTGATCAGTGTGACTCACATGATGACAAAAACACTTTATTTTGGTGCTATTGGCCAATTTTTGGACACAATAACTAGGTTTTGAAGCAGGAATTGGGCAAGTTACTACGTTTTGCAGACATGCAATAGAGTTCTGATGTTACAACAAACAGTTGTGACAATTGAGCTTAGAGTTTAGAGAATGTTGAGACTGTTTCGAAAAATGTGCCAAAAGTAAATATAATGTAATGGAAATTTAATTATGAATGCTTTAGTGATATCGCTGTATTAGAAAATCTGCCCTATGTAATGTATTCCTGTGGTAGCCATTACTCCAGTCTTCAATGTCACATGATCCTTCATAAATCATTCTAATATGCTAGACATTTCTTATTATCGATGTTGAAAACTTTGTGCTTAATAATTTAGTGGAAACCATGATACATTTTAAAGTTTTTTTTTAATGAAAACAAAGTTCAAAAGAATGTCTGCCACATTTGATCACTTCCTCAAAAAGGTGATAACTCAAATAATTAATTACACGCAGTTGATTTAACATTAGTTTCATGCAAATGTGTAAACTAACATCTCTTGCATGCACAATGTGTCACATTTACAAATTATATTTCACAAAATTTGCACTCATTTGTAAATCATCACGTATCCAAATTATCTTTGGAGGCTCAATGCATGGGTTTTATATATTTCACTTAATTAGCAGTAGGAAGATTCATTTGGGATGCGTGACATGGGGTTGAGCAAAATTCAGGATTTCAGTGGCCCCCTTTCTATTCATGAGTTGGAAATTGAATTGGAAGATGAATTCAAATGAGAGGAAAAGGACTTTATGGAACTGCAATTCAAAAAAATACAACACAGTTGCACAGCAGAAGGACTTTCATTAGTCCAACACCAGTTCTGTGACAAAAAAATTATGTTTCCATTTTGTAAGCTGCTTAATGTTGTTTGGCTCCATTTTGAAGATTTAGGGGTATTAGAGCATTTTGAGAAATGAAGTGTTCTTCCATTATGGTCAATAAAATATATAACAAATGTAAATAAATTCTACTTCAAATACATGAACTGAATTTAAAAGGCATGTTTTGGTGGTGAACTCTGGTGCTTGCACTCTGCATAGTCTTTGGATTATGTAACAGTAGCGTGGATAATGCATGACTGTTTGGTGCATCTCTAGTTCAGCTCCTGGCAGGACTTGGTCCATTTGCTGGATCTGCATGCAGCTTCAAAGAGAACATTCATATTAAATAGACTTGACTGCCCACTGTACTCAGGACCAATTGCCTTTGTGTGTGAACAAAACACAGCACTGCCTCACTAATATTACACGTCTGTACAAGACTGACAGTTAAGAAGGGCCTGTTGCAAAAATAAAATGTGGCCATGAAATGAAGAGACACGTTTGGAAATGTCCTCACTGGGATTCTACTACCACAAAAGTCAAGTTAAAGCAAACCTTTTGAATACCAGTGAACTCAACATAATTATTAGTGGCCAAGCTCCGAAGGCACTTATTATATCTGTTAGTGTTCTTATTAGGGGCCAAGCACTAAAGGTGCTTAGGCACCTATTGTAATCGTTAGTAGTGTTCTTGTTCTTCTGCTTTGGAAGTCAGTGGCAGCCATATTCGTAATTTGCGGATGGGACAACCACCACTTTTTACCAGTGTCAATATTATCCCCACCACTTTTTGAAACATCTTACATTTACATTTATTTATTTAGCTGACGCTTTTATCCAAAGCGACTTACAATTGCTATGTCAGAGGTCGCACGCCTCTGGAGCAACTAGGGGTTAAGTGTCTTGCGCAGGAACACATTGGTGATTAACAGTGGATTCGAACCCAGGTCTCTCACAGCAAAGGCATGTGTCTTATCCAAACCAGAAACTCTAGCACCTTTACGGTATGGATGGCAGCCCATAAAACGTCTCGGTTACGGATGTAACCCTCGTTCCCTGAGTAGGGAACGGAGACGTTACGTCGAGTGACGGAGAATGGGGGTTTCGCCTAGAAAGCCTATCGACTTCGAGTATTACAAAACGAGCCTATGGCAATGAAATGCCATGGGTCTGCGGAATTTGCATAGCGTATCTCCGCCCCACCGCGTGGGTATAAAAGGAGAGACGCCAGCAAAGGCAGATCATGTCTTCGCTGAGGAGCCGAGACTGAACTCAGGCGTCTACCCAGCGGTACAGCGGAAGTGGCAGGGAGACGTAACGTCTCCGTTCCCTACTCAGGGAACGAGGGTTACATCCGTAACCGAGACGTTCCCTTTCGTAGTCACTCCGAGTTACGTCGAGTGACGGAGAATGGGGGTCCCCGTGTAATCACGCCACCTTCACAGCTGTCTTCCAGTGCCCTGCGAAAGTCTGATCCCCCTGTCGTGATACTGGCACGGACGAAGGAGTCCTACTTAACACAGGAATACCAAGGTACACTGGGGAGCATATCTCAGAGGAGATATGCCGCAGCATGCCTACCCGTAGGGAGGACTTAGGAATACACATATGGCCCGAAGGCTTCATATGGAAGAACACTGGAGTAACCAGCCCGTGGGGTGGCAACTTTTCAACTCCAGGGGTGGCAGGGTGGCTTGCCGAGGGAAAGACACATGCTCAAAGAGGCTTACAGTGGAAAACACGTGTGGGGGTTACTGGGGAGGAACCATGCACACGGAGGCACCTAGCCGACGCACAAGCAATAGATACTGGCGCCAGCGTCAACAGTGCTGGAGGAACTCAGGGCTTCCGAAGGGAAGGCTCACCTGAGGAAATAAATCGCACGTATCCAGTCCGTGGAGTGGAATGGCGAGCAAGCGAAGACACCTGAGCGGGTCCTGAACTAGCTGGTTGAAGCGAGTACATGGGAGGACACTGGCTCCACTCGGAGATTATAGAATCTGGCGAATGTGTTAGGTGTCGCCCAGCCTGCAGCTCTACAGATGTCTGCCAGCGAGGCGCCATGCGCTAGAGCCCAAGAGGAAGCCACACTCCGGGTGGAGTGGGCTGTCACACCAAGGGGGCACGGTCGGCCTTGCTGTTGGTAAGCCAAAGCAATGGCGTCCACTATCCAGTGAGACAACCTCTGCTTTGAGAGAGCCTTTCCCTTCAGTCTCCCACCATAACAGACAAAGAGCTGGTCTGAGGTCCTGAAACACCGCGTCCTGTCTACGTAAGCGCGGAGAGCGCGTACTGGACAGAGCAGTGCCAAGGCTGGGTCTGCCTCCTCCAGGGGCAGCGCTTGCAGGTTCACCACCTGGTCCCGGAAGGGAGTAGTAGGAACCTTGGGCACATATCCAGGCCGGGGTCTCAGGATCACGTGAGAGTAAGCCGGCCCGAATTCCAGGCATGCTTCGTCAACGGAGAATGTGTGCAGGTCCCCTACCCTCTTAATGGAGGCCAGTGCAACCAGGAGCGCTGTCTTCAAAGACAGGAACTTAAGCTCCACTGATTGCAGAGGCTCAAAGGGAGCCCTCTGCAGGGCATTTAACACCACTGAGATGTCCCAAGAGGGAACGAGAGGAGGGCGAGGAGGATTCAGTCTCCTCGCTCCTCTCAGGAACCTGATGATCAGGTCGTGCCTTCCCAGAGACTTACCATCAACTGCTTCGTGATATGCAGCGATAGCGGCCACATACACCTTCAGGGTGGAGGGAGACAGCCTTCGCTCCAGCCCGTCTTGCAGGAAGGAAAGCACAACACTGATCAAGCATCTCCTGGGGTCTTCTCGGCGAGAAGAGCACCAGTTGACGAAGAGGTTCCACTTCAACGCATAGAGATGTCTCGTGGACGAAGCTCTAGCGGAAGTGATGGTAGCCGCCACCGCAGGTGGCAGGGTACTCAAACCTGCCTCGTCCCGTCCAGAAGCCACACGTGGAGCCTCCAGAGATCGGGACGAGGGTGCCAAAGGGTGCCCCGTCTCTGAGAGAGGAGGTCCTCTCTCAGAGGAATTGGCCAAGGAGGTGCTGTCGCGAGGAGTACTAGTTCGGAGAACCAGGTCCTGGTGGGCCAGTACGGCTCAACCAAAGTGACCTGCTCCTCGTCCTCCTTGATCTTGCACAGAGTCCGTGCGAGAAGGCTCACTGGGGGAAACGCATATTTGCGTAGGCCCCGCGGCCAGCTGTGCGCCAGTGCATCCGTGCCGAGCGTGCCCTCGGACAGGGAGTAATACAGGGCGCAATGGGATGAGTCGTGGGAGGCAAACAGGTCTATCTGTGCGTCCCCGAACTGGTCCCAAATCAGCTGGACCGACTGGGGATGGAGTCGCCATTCGCCGGGGATAGGACGGAACCGAGACAGCTCGTCGGCTGCAAGGTTCCGATCGCCCGGAATGTAGATAGCACGAAGGGACCTCAGGTGCTTCTGACTCCATAAGAGGAGGTGGCGTGCGAGTTGCGACATACAGCGGGAGCGTAGACCACCTTGGCGGTTGATGTACGCTACTGTTGCGGTATTGTCTGAACGGACTAGTACGTGTTAACCCTTGAGCAACGTGTGGAAACGGTGCAGGGCAAGGCGTACTGCCAGCAACTCGAGGCAATTGACATGCAGAAGACGCTGGGGTCCTGTCCAGGAGCCCGCGGCAGCATGTCCGTTGCACATGGCACCCCAGCCCGTGGAAGAGGCATCTGTGGAGACGACAACATGCCTGGGAACTCCGTTCTAGGAGGTTCCTCCACGGGGTGAAGAACTGACGGCAGGTCGGAGTCACTGGGACTCGGAGCGTGCCGTGATGCCATGCCCACCTCGGGACTCGATCGCGAAGCCACAGCTGAAGCGGTCTCATATGAAGCAATCCGAGCGGCGTTGCCGCGGCTGCAGATGCCATATGCCCCAGGAGCCTCTGAAATAATTTCAGTGGGACCACACTCTTGCCCTCGAACTGACGAAGACAAGTCAGCAGTGAGTGTGCGCGCTCGCTCGTAAGCTGTGCGGACATGGCGACCGAGTCGATCTCCATACCGAGAAAAGAGATCCTCTGCACGGGGCTGAGTTTGCTCTTCTCCCAGTTGACCCGAAGGCCCAGACGGGCTAGGTGCCGGAGCACAAGGTCCCTGTGTTCGCAAACCTGAGCTCAAGAGTGGGCTAGAATCAGCCAGTCGTCGAGATAATTCAGGATGCGAACCCCGTGTTCGCGTAGGGGAACAAGGGCTGCCTCGACGACCTTAGTAAAGACGCGAGGAGACAGAGCCAACCCGAATGGGAGAACCGCGTACTGATATGCCTGCCCCTCGAAAGCAAACCGGAGAAACGGTCTGTGTCGAGGTAAAAAGGAGACATGAAAGTAGGCGTCCTTCAGGTCTAACGCTGCAAACCAATCCTGCGGCCGCACACACTTGAAAATGCGTTTGGCCGTGAGCATCCTGAACGGCAGCCTGAGAAGGGAGCGGTTCAGGACGCGCAGGTCCAGGATCGGCGTAACCCACCGGTTTTCTTGGGGACGATGAAGTACGGGCTGTAAAACCCCGACCTCATCTCGGCTGGAGGGACAGTCTCGATTGCACCCGTCGCCAGCAGGGTGGCAACCTCCGCTCGCATGATGGGGGCATTGCCACGGACCATAGTGAAGCGGACTCCCCTGAAGCTGGGAGGAGACCGAGCGAACTGAATCGCATAGCCGCGCCTGATCGTTCGGGCGACCCAGCGGGACAGGTTGGGGAGCTCTAATCAAGCTGCCAGAAACTGAACCAGCGGGGTCATGCGAACGTCAGACGTCCCCCCGGAGGGGCAGCGAGGCGGAGTGACCAGCCCAGGCGAGGGTGGCATAGCGGCCCGGTGCGGGGGCGTGGTCAGACTCCGCGCCCTGACAGAGGAGACCAGGGAAGGACCAGCGTTCCACGGGGGTCTGCTCTGCCAGGGGGCTGGCGACAGAGGGGGACGAGAGCGGTGTGGTCCGAAGACGGCACGCACTGTCGTCTGCGCCCTCTGGAAAAGAGGGGGACGGGAGTGGCGAGGCCCGGGGGCGGCGCACACTGCGGTCCGAGAACTCTGTGACAGAGGGGGATGAGAGCAGCGAGGCACGGAGGCGTCGCGTACTGTCACCCGACTCTGTGTGCTCAGTGATGGGAGTATCGGTTCCTTCTAGAGAACAAAAGATTCTCCCCCGGCCCTCCACCGGGGAAAGGAGTGGTCCTGCTACCCACTCCTGGAAAGAACCGAGTCCCATCTCTGAGGAGCCCGTCTCAAGAGCGCCGCTTAACCTGGCATGTAGCGGGGGGCGGGGCTGGAGAGGGCTGTGGCGTCCGCCCGCGGCTTCCAGAACCGGCCCATTAACGGGCGGGGAGGGAGCCGCGGGAGGGCGCCTTCGGCGGTGGGCAGACCGAGGGATCTGAGCGGACGGCAGGGCCGTCGGGACAGAATCAACGTCAGTCTGCACATGGGCGGTTGAGAGGTGTTGGGCAAAGTCCTCAACCGCACCGCCGAAGAGGCAGACCTGAGATATGGGAATGTCGGACAGAATGTCGGCCGCGCGACATCCAGCACATCAGACAGGTTCAGCCACAGAATGGGGAGCATCACCTGACCCAGGGAGCGTACGGCCACTTTCGTCGCTCGGGGAGCGATGTCAGTGGCGGCACGCAGCTCAGTGAAGAGGCCTGGGTCAGTCCCGCCCTCGTGCAGGACCATGAGCATCTGGGTCAGGTAGACCAGCAGAATGACCATGGCAGCAGGGAGGCGGCTGCCAGTGGCGCTATAGGATCTCGCCACAAGTGTAGACGAAAAACTACAGGCCACGGACGGGTGCTTAGGATTGCGCCGAGAAGAAGCACTCTGAGGACATATAGCATCGCAACAGAGCGTTCAGCCGGGGGAACCCCAGTGTACCCATGGCAGCAGCCCCATCGAGGGGAGGAAAGGCGGATGAGATCAGCGAGCGGTCCCGAGAAGACCAGGGGGTCTTCTAGGACTTCGAGATCTCATCATGCACGTCCGGGAGGGAAGGTATTGGGGTTTGCCGTGGACGTGTCGGCGGCCTTACCCAAAACCAATCGTCCCAGGAAAGCATGGCCGTCATCTCTGGATCGGACTCAAGCACAGCCGTATGCACACCAGGAGGTGGCGGCTGTGACGAGTGGTCATTTCCAGAGAATCAAACCCACCTAGTGAAGCTGCTACAAACATAGTATCATCCTCTGTAGCTTCAAATGAAACACACGGGCCACCAGAAGGTAGACCCGTGGGAATCACCTGTTCACTAGCGGGCACCGTCATTGAGGAGGGGGGGCTGGGGCGTGGACACTGAGTCGGCGCCTTGTTCCAGACCAACACCCTCCGGTCACCCTGGCCACCAGCCGAAGATCGGGTGGTGGATGAGGGGACTCTCACTCTTGCGAGTTCACCGAGTCTCGACCTTAATGACGCGATGGTCATATTCCCACAGAGAGAACATGAGTCATCCACGAGCGCTGCTCTAGTATGATCAAGCCCAAACATACCAGACAACGCTCGTGCCCATCAGAGTCCGATACCAAGCTGCCGCAACCATTCTGTTTTTTTTTTTTTTTTTTAAATGCACGGGCGAGCCGTCTTTAAAAAGACGTGCCGCGTGCGAGCTCTTTTTGTGAAAGGAGAGAAACTCCGCGATGTTGAAGCGAGCAGGGAGAAACACACTCACTGGCAGATCACTGCACAGACCAGCAGGCAATGTGAATTTCGCTGCAGATCGCCGTCACACCAACACTGTAGAGTGGCTCGTCTCGTAGAGCGAAGTCAGAAATAGCTGTGGAGTGAAGAGATACTCTTGGATCCGAAGCGAAAACATGATCTGCCTTTGCTGGCGTCTCTCCTTTTATACCCACGCGGTGGGGCGGAGATACGCTATGCAAATTCCGCAGACCCATGGCATTTCATTGCCATAGGCTCGTTTTGTAATACTCGAAGTCGATAGGCTTTCTAGGCGAAACCCCCATTCTCCGTCACTCGACGTAACTCGGAGTGACTACGAAAGGGAACTGCTTCCTGGAAAGTTAGAGACTCTTGCTCGACCAACTGATTAAATGCTAATCTTTTATAATCTACACAGGTTAAATCAACATAGAGTTACACGATCCAACACAACCATAGTATAGACAAGACCAGAAAAAAATCACACAAAAAGAACTGAACTTAAATAGTGAGAGGATAATAAGATGATTGATTAGTGCACAGCTGAAACTAACGAGTGTCCATGACAACAAACTAACTAAGGAAAAACGGTACTGACTGAAAACAAGAGTGCATGTTGTGTGAGAGTGTGACACTTGTTTAGCTACCGTACATAATGAATAATAGTTTAGCAAACAAATCTGTTACATGGCAAATATGGAAACATATTTGGATTATTGCTGAATGAGAGAGGTGAGCCCAATGCTGTTTCAGTTTCGCTTTAAATAAATAAATTTTGGCTTGATGTTTGTATGTTGTTATAATGAATGCCACTATAGCCTAAAGCCTCATGCACACCAGGACGATTATTGCGAGCGTTATTGCTAGTGCTTTTCGAGACGTTTTTCGAAGCGTCTTTGTGCTCATACCCAAGCGATTTTCACTGGCGATGCGCCGATTGAACGTGCAAATTCACTCCCTGACAGTAGATGGAGCTTATTGAAAAACAGAAATACACCGGTACACAAGGTGTCTTCTGACACTCGCTTGTCACACAGAAGAAGACAGCCAAAACCATTAACACACTTTTTGCTAACTGGCAAACAGAACATGGATATTTCTAATGTTTTTTGTGTTCAGACACCAAAGAGACCAGCAGCTCTACGTTCATCTTTCCTCCTTGCACCTTCTTCTTCGTCTACTTACTTCCTATTCGTCGTCATCTCCTATCAATGTGTGCTCGGCAAGACCTTTTTGTGCTTGTGCGCCACCAAGTACTGTAACTTCAGCAGCTCCAGGCACGTGAACAAAAGCGCCGATCTCATTGAATGAGACACCAAAAAAAAACTAAATAAAAAAAAAAAGGCGTTTAAAAAAAAGAAATTATGCTTTTACGCCTGGCGTTTTGCGTTTTCACGTCGACAGTGTGCACAAGGCTTAATTTGTGTTTTATTTTATAGTTTAATACATAATTTATAGCTATAGGCCTGTACTTATTATAGCTAGGATTTGCTGAGGAGGGGAAATAGCCTAGGCTATTGTGTTTATAATGTCTGTAAATGTTTCAATTTATTTACCGGTAATTAATATATATATAAATTAATTAAATTAATTATTTTATCAAATCAATCAATTGTTTGCAATTAAAGGGTTAGTTCACTCAAAAATTAATCTTGCCATCTTGTGGTCAATAATTATAATGACATTTAAAAAAATACTAATAGCTTTCGATTAGTTTTGCCTATTTTATCGAAACTGGTCTTAATAGATTCTATGAGTGATACCGAGAACATAGGTACCAATGTTGCCATTCTCGGCCAAACTTCTCGTTCGTCTTTTTTTTTCTCTACTTTTTCTAACTACTGCCACTTATTGATAATAAGATATTGTAGTATTACATTATGAGCTTTCAACTATTTTGCTTAAAGGGGCTACGTGTAATTTCTAGCGGCCTCTAGCGGTGATGTTTCAGATTGCAACCAATTTTTGCAAGAGCGCTCATGCGCGTACGCGTGCTCGAACTCAAGAGCGAGCACTCATGGTACTTGCCACACTGAGACTTTCAACACACACACCGGAGAAAGCATCACAATAGGGATGAAAGCCAACTCCGGGTCTGTTTTTATACCTAAATATATACCTATACCTAAAACAAAGCGGAGGTCTCTCCATAATTCAAACGCTCTGCCAATGTTGATCCGTGTTTTCGTCCGAAGTTGATCCGATTCACGTTTGGCCTGATGAGCTTCAGCAGATAAAGCTTTTTTTTGTTATTTATATTTATGTGGAGTTTGTGTTGGAGTGTGTGTTGTTGTTTGGTGTTTTTAGGCTCCATGTAGTTAGCTGCAGTGCTGTCGCATAGACTATAAAAAGGAGAGAGGCTCGGGAGCGCGCATGCACGTCACATCCGATGGATTTCGTGGTAAATCCGACCCCGGAGCCTTCACATAGAAATAGGAATACTGGCCTTCAGAGGTAATAGCAAAACCTGACAAGTGGATCATTGTAATGTGTGATTACAACCCCTTCACACACAGGCAATAAAAAAAGGATTCATTTGAGAAGAAAAGCTACATATAGCACCTGTAAATTGTCTCCAAATATCTAAACTCATTTTTTTGCAGTTGGTCTGATGCTCCTTGCCTTGCTCCTCATTCTGCTTATGTAATGTTTGGCCCCTAATTCGCTTGCGGGAAAGTTGTGAAATTTGTCATACAGATAGAGGACAATCTGAATATTATTAACCACAGCGATTATGGAGTCTCATACTCAAACCTTTTAGCACCACCAACTGTCAAAATTTGCACTCACGTTTATTCTAATAACTTTTTAACCTTGATGGCTAGAAAACAAAAATTGTTTCCTCTGATTCCTTTGCTAAAATCGATTCAACTTAATTTATTTGTTATATTTATTATATTTTTGCTGTGTTTTTGCCATGATTCAAGTGTGATATTTTGAAATGTCAAATGATGCAATGTTTTAAAAACCAACCAGTTAATACCAGAAAACTTCACAGAATGCATCAAATCTATTGCTACTCACTGACATTTATGTATGTTATTGTTTTCCTCCAAAAATGATGTCACTTCTTGTAGGATGTCAGGATAAAGGAACATGGTTTTTGTTTGTGTTAAAGGCATATTAAAGACAGTTCCGTACAATTAACATTAGGAATGTACAATTGAGGACACATGAAAACTCTAAGAAATTATTTCTATTTAAAACAATATTATCCCAAAATGAAGAAAATAAATGAAGGAAATAAAAATGAATGAAAAAATGAAGAAAATATTAATTGGAATATACAATAAAAATAACAATAATAGTAATAAAGTATACTAGTAAATATAATTATATTAGGATATCCAAATATGATTTCCATCTTTAAACATTATGAGTTATATCTATGATAGGGACATGAAAACATACTGAATAGTAAAAATGTCAAGATCCTTATTAAATTAAATAAGAAATATAGAGTTATCGCCTTGCATGGCCACACCACCACTGTAGAAAACCATTCTAAAGACTTTTCTCCTAAGGGAGCTCAAAGATCCTGGATCAGGCGTCACGCCTGCTTTCCACCTTTAAATGTTTATGACTGATGTATCAGCAGAGGTTCTAATCTCCTAAAAGAGCTAGAACTGCCTTGACACTCTCAGATGTGCTTCTCATGTATTAACATTACCCACTGTGTCCTAATACAAACAGCTGACCTCAACAATCCACAGTGCTCTACAGTCACAGCTGGTTCTAACAAAGGGTATTAAAGTGAAGTGCTGTGAGAGATTGTATGTCCCGTGTTATAAATATAAACAATTCTTCAATGTGGTCATTTATGCCAATTTGCAGCTGCAGCAGTACGTCATGCAGCACATAGTATTGTGCCCTAAATATGCGGCAGAGTCCCGCTCATTTAATGATATTAATTTTCTCCCTGTGCTGGGAGCACTTTCTGCTGCTGATCTAATTAGAGCATTTCAGGGACTAAGCAGATGGAATACATTGTTCGGCAAATATGGGATAATTTCTGACCAACTTTATTCAGAAAGAGGGCTCATGCATGGAGATAGTTATGCCGAGATATAGATTAGTACGCCTGGAATGTATTATAGCAAGTTTCAGTGATGGTGGTGGAAAAGTATCAGTGATTTCATTTATTTAGAAAAAGAAGTTAATCTTAATAACTTTAATGAAAAAAAAAACAAAAAACTTTTATGTTAGACACAAAATTGCCAGTTGCCACAGCAAAATTTACCATTTGTGTTTCTGAGCAACAAAGTAGTGGTGTTTCGTTCCTGATTGAATCATTGTTTCTGAACTGATTGTTTAAGTGAATGATTCCGTGACTCACTCTCACAGAGACATTAGCTGTGTCCAAAAATCGCATACTGACTGAGTAGATACTACATTTAATGAGGAACTTATTTTTGTTAAAAAAGTATGTTCTATATGAATGTGTGTAGTATTAATAAAATCTAGCACTTCATCCTCCATGTTGTCATTGACTTGCGATGTCAGTTGGTTGCTTTACTGCCATTCACAACTCCTATCCTGTGGCCTCATGGGATAGTAAAGTGTCAATCTGATGCAATTCAGAATCTTGGTGGAAGTACTTTTCGTGTACTGTTTTTGAAAACTATGAATTCGGACATTCTAACTCAGGGGTGTCTAATCCTGCTCCTGGAGGGCAACTGTCCTGCAAAGTTTAGCTCCAACCCCAATTACAGTAAACACACCTGATCCAGCTAATCAAGGTCTCACCTCTTACCAAAAATATATGGCAATAGCAAAATATAATGCGATGTATTAAATAATACATTTCCATATATGGGAAACTAATTATATTTTCAATATACTGCAATATATGCATTGATGGCTATATATTAATACATATATTTAGAAATATGTATAATGTATTTAGAAATGAAGACAGAAATAGCACATGTAATGAATATTACATGTAATATTCATAAAGTTTTATCATTTATTGTGTACATAAATGTGAATGTATTGTACACATGTATATACACATTCACAGAATGAGTTACAATCAGTGGTAACAACAGATTTCTAGTTCCCAGCATGTTTTGCTTCTGACAGTAAAAGGAGAGTAAATGTTAAAATTAAGTGATATTTCACATGTTTTGCTCAATATTAATATAGGGGGAGATCTGTTACTGGTTTAAGTTGTATTATTTTGGAATTTAAAAGGGTTTCTGGTCTTGAGTTTTTGATGGTTACCATTGTGCTGAAGAGAAGAGCCTGTGGTTAGGTTGACGATTGGCAGAACACTATTAAGACTATAATTACTTTATTTAAAAAGTAATTACTGTGCTCTATTCAGCACAATGATGGTCTCTTTGCTAACAAACAGGTGTATTTGAACTGTTGTTAATTAGTATGAACATATTAAACATATAAATGTAAAATATGATAAATTATTATATTATATATTTCTATGTGTGTGATATACTGTATGAGTAAATGTTTTATATATTTATACACGCGTGTATATACTGCATGAGTAAATATGTTTAATATATTGCAGTACCATATATTATCACATGTATATTTTTTTGTTATAAAGTGTATTACTGAATATGAAATTACATACATTATTTTTCAATATATGAAAGCGGCAATTCCTTGTTTATTATTCAATATATTGTAATATACAGTATTTACACAATATATTATTCTGTATATTTTCCAATATACCATTACATTATTTAATATATTGATCATTCATATATTAGGAAATATATTTTCTTTGCGTAAGGGACTAGGCATACAAGAAACTTCCAGGCAGGTTGTTAAGGCAAGTTGGAGCTAAACTCTGCAGGACAGTGGCACTCCAGGACCGACTATGGACACCCCTGTTCCAACTCATTTCACATACTGTCTTTCATCTACTATAGGGAAATATGCATATTCTATAACAGGGAGTCACTTGTATCATTCCTAAATGAATCAGAATTTTTGCTGATTCCCTCATAAAGACTTCTTTAAAGGCCCACTGAAGTGTCTTGGAACACGCAGCTTTGTATGATGTGTTGACGTAATTTCCACTTAAACAGGAAGCTAAGGCGGGACATATTACATGGCTCCTCCCCCTTTTCAAATAGCCAATAGCGTTTAGTTTAACTCACAGATTATTACTATATTACTATTTTACTATTATTACGATTATTACTATTATTACTATTTTGTAAATCTGTTTTTCAGTCATGTTAGTGATTTTTTTTTTGTCTAAACGCAAATAATTGCAATTATTCGATACCTTAATAAAAGATAAATGAGAAATGGCAATGCCAAATGAGATCCTATGAGTTAAAAGAAACACACTTGTGGTTAAGTATCAATAAAAATAGGTATTTTAGCCTCACTGACGGGGATATACTGTTAAAAAAGTATAGAGTGTATAGAAATGCCTTTCAGATTCGAACAGATATATTCAAAATAAAGCAAACAATCACTTGATATGCAATGTCCAAGATCTGATTATCACACATTCCAGTTCACATTGAGTTTCTTTTGCTAGAGGAAAAGACAGTTCCCTGCAATTAGAGGGCATCAAGATGTCCAGGCTGATGCTCGTTGTGGCCGGTAAATAGTTATTTTCAGCTGGCTTTGCCTGTAGCCATCCTCTTGTATCTGACTCACCGAACACTTGTTATGTGGCATCATTGTCTATTCCATGAGTCTCTGGACTAAGTTTTATTGTACAGCACAAGTAATCTTGATAATGAGCTGCTCGCCACTGAACCGCAGTAACCATTACCACTCACAAAACCAAAGAAGAACAATTTAAAGGTCAGGTTTGTGTAAAAGCTTTCTTCCTCATTTTCCTTTTTTCTTCGGCGACATGTTAAATGCTAATGCTAAACTCAGAGAGCTCCTGCAGGGCACTTTCAGGTGTACAAAAGCACCTTCAACATCTGAAGGCAGAGTTAAGAATAATACATGCCAGCCAATTAAAGTCGTGTTAACTCGAAGTACAGTTTTTCTTTTTATTTAAATATTATCTAATATTTAAATAGGACATTAGAGTATTTTACATTATTGATACCTAAAAAAAAATATTATATATATTATGTATAAATATATTTTATACATTTTGCAAATATCTGATAACAGCATTTCCATTTTCTGCATTAACAATTATATTAGTAAATGTTTCCGTTTAATTTCCCTAGGAAAAATATTTGGTGATGCATTATCGTTCTGAACTTGATATCTGAACTGATATCTAAATAACTTCCACTGTGTGGAGTCTTACCCCATCCTCTCCAACATGGGTCTTTTTTTGACGTCATTGTAAAGGAGGCTCTGCGTAACTTTCAGAAACGTCACTGATGCCCTTGAGACTCGTTAAGGCTGAGTTTTTTAGAGTAATTACAGGGTGATGTGAAAATGAAGTAATTTAAGTTTCATCGTTTGATTTCAGTATGGAGATATAAGACTACTTTTTTATTACCCTTGTTGATAGCTGTGTAGCGGCTTCATGTGCCATCTTATCAAAAAATGAAATGAAAGCACTGAAAATATTACATGGAGGAATAATTATGGTGACACAAACAAATTTACCAACCCAGAATGATAAACAGCGTGTGGAAGGAAACCAATATATTTATGTGAAATAATTGGTTAATACCTCAGCATGCAAAAAATGGTGGCATGGCGAGAGAAAGAGACAGGTAAAGGGAGATTGCGTTGCATTGCATTACCTCTTTCCTGAGGTGGGGATGCATGTTTGTGTATGATATATGAAACCACAAGGACATTTAATTTAGTAACAGTGCAGATATTCAGATAAAAAGCACTGCTCATGTCTCTGAGTGGGTAGTAACTGAGAAAATACATTCCAGAGAACCTGTAATTGACCCCTTGAAAAAACACTGTCTATAGCTATGAAAGCCGCACACTTCTTCTTGTCCACTTTTTCTACAGGGTGACCTGATCATCTCCTCATGGTTTGTTGTTGAGTGTTTAATGAGAATATAATGACTGGGCGGAGAACTGGTAATGAGCCGACACCCTATGCATGACCAGTTTTTGGTGATCAGAACCCTTCAAAAATGTGTTTTGGGACTTTGTGAATGCCCTGCACAGTCTGATGTTTCTAAATCCCTTGTTCTGTAGAGACAAAGCCTATTATGGCCATTATTTCGCCAGCCCGAGTCCTGAGGTCTCCAATTAATGGGTGTCCTAACTTTCTCCTCTTGCTTTTGGGAGGCTACTCCTTTGTGGCGCGTCACTGGGACTGTAGGACGAATCTTCTTGGGTCTCTAAGGAAAAGAGCACTTCTGGATAGGAAAGCTGCCTGCATAATATGTGCGACCCAAGGTCAAAACATTTCCTGTAAACTATGTCCCATGAGACCAATTTTTTGCTGGATTGCAAAGGTGTGAAGCTATAGGATTAGGGAGTGGCCAGAATGATCTCGCTTTTCATAAGGATGAGACTAAGGCTTATGGTACTGAGCTCTCATGGGCTTTAGGATGTTCTTTTTTGCTCTTGACGGTGTAAATTACAAACAATTTCGTGAACATACCTGACAATTCTCACCTTACATCAAGAATGTTTACATTTGATATGCTTTCTATGCTTGAGGCAGATGAGGTGCTACTGCTAACACATTTTGCAATCATTTAGAATATGAGATATTCCAGTATATTGCATTTTTGTCCACACATAACAGCTATTAAAACACAGCTAACATTTAATGTTAAAATAGGTAATAAAATGAGATACAGGTGCATATTCTTTTAAATTGATTTTCTTTAAAATTTTTAATTAGGTGTGTGTGTGTGTGTGTGTGTGTGTGTGTGTGTGTGTGTGTGTGTGTGTGTGTGTGTCTGTGTGTGTGTGTGTGTGTGCGTGCGTGCGTGCGTGTGTGTCTATAGGTCAGTTCTGCCTACAATATAGGGTCTAAGTGTCCCCACAAGGACAGTAAAATCTGAAATCACCTTTGGTTATTCCAGCCAATGGTCCCCATGAAGAAAACACATAATAAATCTAAAAAGGCACAAAGGTTTGTGTGAAGGTTAGGTTTGGAGGCATGTGTTAAGTTAGGGGCCAGAAAATATAATTAGCTCAGTATAAAAACAATAGAATACAATGGAAAGTCCCCAACATGACAGAAAATCAATAAATGTGTACGTACGTAACCTTAAATTGGCATGGAGGACTGTCACTATTCTGCATTGCCACCAATAGCATCTGCTAAATGAAGGCTACTACTTCTTACGTTCTTTCTGGATATAATCTGATTATTGAGCAATAGTTTAACATAGAGATGGAAGCGAGCAATTTTTTCTCACAAAGTGGTCACCTGCAACTTTTTACCGTAAAGGAACTATTATACAGAACTACTTATATATATATATATATATATATATATATATATATATATATATAAGTAGTTCTGTATAATAGTTCCTTTACGATATATATATATATATATATATATATATATATATATATATATATATATATATATAAGTAGTTCTGTATAATAGTTCCTTTACGATAAAAAGTTGCAGGTGACCACTTTGTGAGAAAAAATTGCTCGCAATTATATATATATATATATATATATATATATATATATATATATATATATATATTAAAGTAAAATCCACCTAATGTATGTTAATTTACATTATGTTAAATATTAGTTTTGACTTAATCAAATCTTTAATTAAAATCTGTTAGATTACCACATTTTCAGATTAACATTTTCAGTAAACTAGGTGTATTAATTCAAACTCCTTTGTAATATAATAAAAAAATCAATAACCTTAACTGGGGAATATCTGGATTTAAAGACAGATTGATGTGAATAATAAAAAAAAAATGGATTGTATGCCACATATGTGTTTGTTAATATGCTTACTGTGCATTTAAACAAACATATTTAATCAACATTTCAGAAATACCAGTTTGTAGACATGATCTAATACAATTCTGGGTTTCAAACAAACTGTCATTAAGTATTTATGAGAATTCAACTTAGAAAATGTAGGCTACTTCATGTGGTAACATCTATACAATAACTGGTTTAATTGCAAATAAATAAATAAAAACTATTTTCTAACTGTGTTCAACCAACCTGAAAAAGTGGTTTTGTTAAAATGAAATAAATGATTTAAGATTACTGATTATAACTGGATTTCAACCAACATGAAAAAACAAGGTTTTACTGAAGCATAACTGTCATATAACCTGATTTCTCCAGCTAGGTCAAATTAATTTATAAGTTTGATAATCTTATTTGTTTTATATGATGAAAGTCATTTTCCACCTTGATGTAAAGGCAAATTACCCTTAATTTAATTGAATACATTTTTACACAATTAAAATTTTACAAACTTAATTTAGTTTATTCAAAATAAATCAGTGTAGTTGGGTCAACAGTGTTGGTCATCATTATGCACAATGTAATAATGAACCACAAAGAAAAGACTGGCGTCAGTACTGAGAATAGAACTCAGTGTTGTACCACAGCCTAAGCTCAAGCGCTACTCTTCAGCACATTGGTAACTTCAATTCAGTAAGAAAAACTCCTATAAATGTCCAACATAACTGAAAATTAAACATTAACATAAACTACCAGGAGTTTCTGTTATTGAATGTTGTGGTTACTATTGTACAGCAAGGAGCAGGTGCGCATGTGTCGAAATGTGTCCATCCTGAGCTTTATTGGAAATTGTATGTTGGGTCAATGTAACTAAATTAGTTAAAACCAAAGTTAAAACAGCATTCCCTTTTTTTATGTTACATAAAACTTCAAGTATGGGTTACAACAACAAAATTAGAATTTGTAGGTAGAATCAGGTAGAAATACCTCCTTAAAGCAACAACTGCACATGTTCACTTTTAACAGTGTACAAAAGCATGGCAGTTCCCTTTCGTTGTCACTCCGAGTTACGTCGGATGACGACGAAATGGGGTTTCGCTTAGAAAGCCTATCAGCTTCGAGTATTACAAAACGAGCCAATGGCAAAGAAATGCCATGGGTCTGCGGAATTTGCATGACGTAACTCCACCCCACCTCGTGGGTATAAAAGGAGGAAGTCCGCAACAGCAGTTTATATTTTCGCTTCGGAGCCAAGTTTATTCTTCTCTCCACAAGCCATCTCTGAATTGTCAGCTTCACGAACGAGTGCCTCGAGTGTTGGTGTGACGGCGATCTACGGCGAGAGCGTGCTTCCTGCTGATCTGCTGCAGTGATTTGCCAGTCGGCGCGTTTCTCCCCGGGCGCTTCAACACTTGAGTTTTCTCACTAAAAGAGCTTACACGCGGCACGTCTTTTTAAAGATGCCTCGCCCGTGTACTTCTGGTTGCGGCAGATTGGTATCGGACTCTGATGGGCACGAGCGCTGCTTGGTATGTTTGGGCATTGATCATGCTAGAGCAGCGCTCGTGGATGACTCATGTTTTCTCTGTGGGAACATGACCATCGCGTCATTACGGTCGAGACTCAGTGAACTCGCAAGAGTGAGAGTCCCCTCATCCACCCCCCGCCCTGCGGCTGGTGGCCAGGGTGACCTGAGGGTGACGGTCTGGAACAAGGCGCCGACTATGTGTCCGCGACCCCAGCCCCCCTCTTCAATGACGGTGCCCGCTAGCGAACTGCCGATTCCCGCGGGTCTACCCTCTGGTGGCCCGCGTGTTTCGGTTGAAGCTACAGAGGATGATGCCATGTCTGTTGCTGCATCACTAGGTGGGTTTGATTCTTCTGGAAGTGAGGGCTCGTCACAGCTGCCACCTTCCGGTGTGCATACGGCTGTGCTCGAGTCTGATCCGGAGATGACGGCCATGCTTTCCCGGGCAGCCGCGAGCATCGGGCTTGAGTGGAGGCCTCCACCCTGTCCTGAGCGCTCCCGGCTGGACGATTGGTTTTTGGGTAAGGCCGCCGACCCTCGTCCTCGGCAAACCCCAATACCTTTCTTCCCGGATGTGCATGATGAGATCTCGAAGTCCTGGAAGACCCCGTTGTCTTCCCGTGACCGCTCGGTGACCTCATCCGCCTTTCCTCCCCTTGATGATGCAGCCGCCCGTGGGTACACTGGGCTCCCCCCGGTTGAACGCTCTGTTGCCATGCAACTATGTCCTCAGAGTGCTTCTTCTCGTGGCGAGCCTAAGCACCCATCCAAAGCCTGTAGATTTTCATCGACCTTGGTGGCGAAGTCTTACAGAGCGGCGGGACAGGCGGCTGCGTCACTGCATGCTATGGCCACTCTGCAGGTCTACCAGGCCCAGATGCTCAGAGACATGCACGAGGGTAGGACAGACCCAGGGCTCTTCAATGAGCTGCGCGCCGCGACCGACCTTGCTCTCCGGGCGACGAAGGTTACCGCGCGCTCCCTGGGTCTGGTGATGTCCACAGCCGTGGTCCAGGAGAGACATCTCTGGCTGAACCTGGCTGACATGCGGGACGCGGAGCGGACCCGTCTGCTTAACGCCCCCTTGTCCCAGGCCGGCCTCTTCGGCGGTGCGGTTGAAGATTTTGCCCAACAGTTTTCAACCGCCCAGAAACAGACCGAGGCCATAAAACACATTCTGCCCCGCCGGCCAGCTGCTGCCTCCACCCAGCCGACCGGGCAGACGCCTCGTCCTGTTTCCCGCCGAGGGCGCCCTCCTGCGGCTCCCGCCCCTCCCGCCCGGCCCACGCAGCAGCCTCCACCCCGGGCCGGTCGCGGAGGAAGCCGTAAGAAGGCGCCACAGCCCTCTCCCGCCCCGCCCCCCGCTAAACGCCGGGCCAAGCGGCGCTCCTGAGACGGGCTGCTCAGGGAAGATGGTCGTTTTTCAGGAGATGGTAGCAGGACCACTCCTTCCCCCGGTGGAGGGCCGGGGGAGAATCTTTTGTTCTCCGCTCCCCGCTGCTCACCCACGGGTGGGCAGCACCCTAAAGTGGTTAAAGACAGAAACGATCCTCTCTTCCCTGAGCTCACAGAGTTCTCGGGCGACACAGAGCGCCGCCCACAAGCCGTGCTCTCCTCGCCCCCCTCTGTCCCAGAGGCGGTTGACAGGGCGTGCCGTCCACGGACCGCGTCGCCCCTGTCCCCCTCTGTCGCCAGACCCCTGGCAGAGCAGGCCCCCGCGGGACGACCAGCCTGGTCCTCCCCTGGCCCCCTCTGTCAGGGCGCGGTTGCTAACTGTGCCCCCACACCGGGCCGCTATGCCGTCCACGTCTGGGCCAGTTACTCCGCTTCGCTGCCCCTCCGGGGGGACGCCTGTCGTCCGGTTGATTCCGCTGGTTCAGTTCCTGGGAGCCTGGTTAGAGCTTCCCCGTCTGTCCCGCTGGATCGCGCGCACCATCAGGCTCGGCTATGCGATTCAGTTCGCACGGTCTCCTCCCCGCTTCAGGGGAGTCCGCTCCACTTTGGTCGGTGGCAATGCCCCTATCATGAGAGCAGAGATTGCCACCCTGCTGGCGAAGGGTGCAATCGAGACTGTCCCTCCAGCCGAGATGAGGTCCGGGTTCTACAGCCCCTACTTCATTGTCCCCAAGAAAACCGGTGGGTTACGGCCAATCCTGGACTTGCGCATGCTGAACCGCTCCCTTCACAGGCTGCCGTTCAAGATGGCAAACGCGTTCTCGAATGCGTGCGGCCCCAGGATTGGTTTGCAGCGATCGACCTGAAGGACGCCTACTTTCATGTCTCCATTCTTCCTCGACACAGACCGTTCCTACGGTTTGCTTTCGAGGGGCAGGCATACCAGTACGCGGTTCTCCCTTTCGGGCTAGCCCTGTCTCCTCGCACCTTCACGAAGGTCGTCGAGGCTGCCCTTGTTCCCCTTCGGGAACACGGGGTTCGCATCCTGAGTTATATCGACGACTGGCTGATCCTAGCTCACTCTCGAGATCAGGTTTGCGAACACAGGGACCTAGTGCTCCGGCACCTAGCTCGTCTGGGCCTTCGGGTCAACTGGGAGAAGAGCAAACTTTGCCCCGTGCAGAGGATCTCTTTTCTCGGTATGGACATCGACTCGGTCGCCATGTCCGCGCAGCTTACGAGCGAGCGCGCGCAGTCACTGCTGACTTGCCTGAGACATCTCAGGAGCAAGAATGCGGTTCCACTGAAACATTTTCAGAGGCTCCTAGGGCATATGGCATCTGCAGCCACGGTCACGCCGCTCGGATTGCTTCATATGAGACCGCTTCAGCTTTGGCTTCGCGACCGAGTCCCGAGGTGGGCATGGCATGAAGGCACGCTCCGGGTACCAGTTACTCCGACCTGCCGTCAGTTCCTCACCCCGTGGTCGAACCTCAGTTTTCTCAGGGCGGGTGTCCCCCTGGAACGAGCTTCCCGGCATGTTGTGGTCTCCACGGATGCCTCCACCATGGGCTGGGGCGCCATGTGCAATGGACATGCTGCTGCGGGCTCCTGGACAGGACCCCAGCGGCTATGGCATGTCAATTGCCTCGAGTTGTTGGCAGTACGCCTTGCCCTGCACCGCTTCCGGGCGTTGCTCAGGGGTCAACACGTACTAGTCCGCTCAGACAATACCGCTACTGTAGCGTACATCAACCATCAAGGTGGTCTACGCTCCCGCCGTATGTCACAACTCGCCCGCCACCTCCTTCTATGGAGTCAGAAGCATCTGAGGTCGCTTCGAGCCATCTTCATTCCCGGAGCCCTGAACTGTGCAGCCGACGAGCTCTCACGGCTTCAGCCCCTCCCTGGAGAATGGCGACTCCATCCCCAGTCGGTTCAGCTGATTTGGGACCAGTTCGGGGACGCACAGATAGATCTGTTTGCCTCTCACGACTCGACCCATTGCGCCCTGTATTTTTCCCTGACCGAGGGCACGCTCGGCACGGATGCACTGGTGCACAGCTGGCCGCCGGGCCGCAAATATGCGTTTCCCCCAGTGAGCCTTCTTGCGCAGACCTTGCGCAAGGTCAGGGAGGACGAGGAGCAGGTCATTTTGGTCGCGCCGTATTGGCCCGGCCGGACCTGGTTCCCCGAACTTGCACTCCTCGCGACAGCACCTCCCTGGCCCATTCCTCTGAGGAAGGACCTTCTTTCTCAGGGACGGGGCACCCTGTGGCACCCTCGCCCCGATCTCTGGAGCCTCCACGTGTGGCTCCTGGACGGCTCGAGGTAGGTTTGAGTACCCTTCCACCTACGGTGGCGGCTACCATCACTTCCGCTAGAGCGTCGTCCACGAGACACGTCTACGCGTTGAAGTGGAACCTCTTCGTCGACTGGTGCTCTTCTCACCGAGAAGACCCCCGGAGATGCTCGATCAGCGTTGTGCTTTCCTTCCTTCAGCAAGGGTTGGAGCGAAGGCTGTCTCCCTCCACCCTTAAGGTCTATGTTGCCGCCATTGCTGCACACCATGACCTTGTCGAAGGTAAGTCGGTAGGGAAGCACGACCTGGTCATCAGGTTCCTGAGAGGAGCGAGGAGACTAAATCCTCCTCGTCCTCCTCTCGTTCCCTCTTGGGACCTCTCAGTGGTTCTAACTGCCCTGAAGAGTGCTCCCTTTGAGCCCCTGCAATCAGTTGAGCTTAAGTTCCTGTCAATGAAGACAGCGCTCCTGGTTGCACTGGCCTCCATCAAGAGGGTAGGGGACCTGCACGCATTCTCCGTCGACGAAGCGTGCCTGGAATTCGGTCCGGCTTTCTCTCACGTGATCCTGAGACCCCGGCCCGGATATGTGCCCAAGGTTCCTACCACTCCCTTTCGGGACCAGGTGGTGAACCTGCAAGCGCTGCCCTCGGAGGAGGCAGACCCAGCCTTGGCACTGCTCTGTCCAGTACGCGCTCTTCGCGCCTATGTAGACAGGACGCGGTGTTTCAGGACCTCAGACCAGCTCTTTGTCTGTTACGGTGGGAAGCTGAAAGGGAAGGCTCTCTCCAAGCAAAGGTTGTCTCACTGGATAGTGGACGCCATTGCCTTGGGTTACCAGCAGCAAGGTCGACCGTGCCCCCTTGGTGTGACGGCCCACTCCACCCGGAGTGTGGCATCCTCTTGGGCTCTAGCGCATGGCACCTCGCTAACAGACATCTGCAGAGCTGCAGGCTGGGCGACACCTAACACATTCGCCAGATTCTATAATCTCCGAGTGGAGCCAGTATCCTCTCATGTACTCGCTTCAACTAGCTAGTACCGGACCCGCTCAGGTGTCTTCGCTTGCTCGCCATTCCACTCCACGGACTGGATACGTGCGATATTCTCCTCAGGTGAGCTTTCCGAAAGCCCTGAGTTCCTCCAGCACTCCTGACGTTGGCGCCAGTGTCTATTGCCTGCGCGTCGGCTAGGTGCCTCCCGTGTGCATGGTCCCTCCCCTGAGCGACCCCCACATGTGTATTTCCACTGTAAGCCTCTCTGAGCATGTGTCTTTCCCTTGGCAAGCCACCTTGCCACCCCTGGGGTTGAAATATTCCACCTGCGGCTGGACACCCCAGTGTTCTCCATATGTTTCCTTCGGGTCATATGTGTATTCTCTAAGTCCCCCCCCTCTGGGTTGGCATTAATTGCATACTTCCCCTAGCTTGGGATATGCTTCCCAGTGTACCTTGGTATTCCTGTGTTAAATGGAGTCCTTCGTCCAGTCTATGACAGGGATCTCGATTACGCAGGGCACTGGAAGACAGCTGAGAAGGTGGCGTGATTAGACTGGTAACCCCATTTCGTCGTCATCCGACGTAACTCGGAGTGACAACGAAAGGGAACGTCTCGGTTACGTATGTAACCCTCGTTCCCTGAGTAGGGAACGGAGACGTTACGTCTGCCTGCCACTTTCCGCTGTACCGCGGGGATCGCCTGAGCTCAGTCTTGGCTCCTCAGCGAAGAAACATAAACTGCTGTTGCGGACTTCCTCCTTTTATACCCACGAGGTGGGGTGGAGTTACGTCATGCAAATTCCGCAGACCCATGGCATTTCTTTGCCATTGGCTCGTTTTGTAATACTCGAAGCTGATAGGCTTTCTAAGCGAAACCCCATTTCGTCGTCATCCGACGTAACGTCTCCGTTCCCTACTCAGGGAACGAGGGTTACATACGTAACCGAGACGTTTCATTGATCACATCGTTGTTTAATGAACCTTCGGAGTCAAAGTTTATTTTCTGTGTCTTACTGTCTGGATAAACAGACAGCCAAAAGCTTCTGAGCTACTGGTAATCTATTCCCTGGATTTGACTATTGATGTTGGCTGGCACTGCCATGTGTCTGTCCTAAGCAGAAACAGCTTACACTGATGTTTTCTTGCTGCTGACAACACTTAACTGTTGTCAGCAGGGATGGGATGGGATTCTGTTATTAGAAATGGGATTTTGCAGTGCAATCATTTCTAATGGTTAGAGAAACCTTTATCAATTACATTCAGCATAAGATTTGTACATTTTATGAAGAAATTAGTTGTTCTGTTCAAAATCACCAGCATAGCTTGGTGTTATGAATGGTTGTTATGGATGTTTTTTGTGTTATTTTTTTTTTTTACAATGAATAATGAACAAATTATACATATCATCATACCAATTCAGAAAAAGCATTAAATATGTTTTTGTTTGTTTACAGAACCACTTGCTATATTTGCAATGCAATTACAGCAAAAGAAAAGAACTAGTCAAAGGTTTGTGAGGATGTTTAAATTACAAGTCAAGCTGTAGTTAAAAGGAAATTGGATATATGAACTGCATGTCTAACATTGTATGAACATGTGAAAAGAATGTGTCCTTGAGTGACATGATTCATGCTTCCTCATCCCCATTTCCATTCACAAATCGTCATGTTTAGCTTGTCATTCTGTGTCAGTCTATATCCTTTTCCATCTCTTCAGACCTCTATCCTTTCTCTTCTTTGCTCCTTTGAAAATGCAAGTCTAGGCTTCTGGGGTGCGATAGCGATTACCTTACGAGTGTTATGTTTCCTTTCCGGCAACTTATAGATCAATGAATCATTCCAATACTGATCTTGCTTCTCATGTATCACTGCAAGACAGCAAAATAAGTCTTCCAGTTCTTTCTGATGATGTTCATGAATCATCTTTTTTATAAGAAAACAACGGCAGCTTTAAAGCTGAAGTGTGTAATTTTTTTATGTTAAAATACTCCTCTAATGATATTAATAGACAACTATAAATAAGCCTGTGGCAAGCAGGGCGGGCCGAGAGCCGTGAGAGAACGGAGCGAGGCCGGTGGCCTGATTGTGTCACAGTGTTGGGTTCGTGTTTCCCTGATGTCCACTAGATGTCCTCCTTTCCCACGGTGTCCTTCACTTATGAACTACATTTCCCACGATCCTTTGTCTCATCATTGCACTCAGCTGTTCCTTATCACTGATCATTGCACTCAGCCAATTCCCCATTTTCATTGTCGATTCCCTGTGTATATAACCCTGTCTGTTTCAGTATGTGTCACGGAGTCCTTGTATGTATCACGCTACTTCTGTCATCCAGTTTCCTTGCTTCTTGTTTTGTTCCTGTTCCTGTTGGATTGCCTTTTGGATTTTGACCCTTGCTTTGGACTGGTTTACGATTTTGTATTATCCCTAAATAAACTACTGCTTTTGGATTTAACCCCTGTTTCCCGTGTGTGGATCGTGACAGAAGGACTCCGTCACACCCTAAATCGAGCGGTATGTTTTCAAACTTCTCTTTCCCAGCCACTGAGCGGGAGAGGAGAGATTATTTTCAGGGAACCCGCCTAGTCATTTTTCATGGGGCCCGTGGAGGTCACAGTGGAGGAGGTAGTCGGGAGATGAGTCCGGTGGTCCCGGTTCTGGTGGTCCTGAGTCCGGTGGTCCGGAGAAGAAGGAGACAGGTTCCGTCTGCCCAGTCAGAGAATGTTCACGTCACGTCTGCCCAGCGAGAGACTGTTCACGTCACGTCTGCCCAGCGAGAGATTGTTCACATCACGTCTGCACAGCGAGAGACTGTTCACGTCACGTCTGCACAGCGAGAGACTGTTCACGTCCCGTCTGCCCAGTCAGAGACTGTTGACACGTTCCGTCTGCCCAGTCAGAGACTGTTCACGTTCCGTCTGCCCAGTCAGAGACTGTTCACGTTCCGTCTGCCCAGTCAGAGACTGTTCACGTTCCGTCTGCCCAGTCAGAGACTGTTCACGTTCCGTCTGCCTTCATGGACCTGGACTATCTGGAGCGTCTGGCTCGGATCCTGGACATGCCCGTGTCTGCTGTTCTAGAGCCGGAGCCGGTGTCTCCTGTTCCAGAGCCGGAGCCAGTGTCTGCTGTTCCAGAGCCGGAGGCAGAGCCAGTGCCCGTTCCAGTGCCCGTTCCAGAGCCAGTGCCCGTTCCAGCGGCAGTGCCCATTCCAGAGCCAGAGGCAGAGCCAGTACCCGTCCCAGAGACAGAGACAGAGGCAGAGCCAGTGCCGTCTGCCTTCATGGACCTGGACTATCTGAAGCGTCTGGCTCGGATCCTGGACATGCCCGTGTTTGCTGTTCCAGGGCCGGAGCCAGTATCTCCCGTTCCAGGGCCGGAGCCAGTGCCCGTTCCAGAGCCGGAGGCAGAGCCAGTGCCCGTTCCAGAGCCGGAGGCAGAGCCAGTGCCCGTTCCAGAGCCGGAGGCAGAGCCAGTGCCCGTTCCAGAGCCGGAGGCAGAGCCAGTGCCCGTTCCAGAGCCGGAGGCAGAGCCAGTGCCCGTTCCAGAGCCGGAGGCAGAGCCAGTGCCCGTTCCAGAGCCGGAGGCAGAGCCAGTGCCCGTTCCAGAGCCGGAGGCAGAGCCAGTGCCCGTTCCAGAGCCGGAGGCAGAGCCAGTGCCCGTTCCAGAGCCGGAGGCAGAGCCAGTGCCCGTTCCAGAGCCGGAGGCAGAGCCAGTGCCCGTTCCAGAGCCGGAGGCAGAGCCAATGCCCGTTCCAGAGCCGGAGCCAATGTCTATTCCAGAGCCGGTGCCTGTTCCAGTGCCAGAGCCAGTGTTTGTTTCTGTGTTTGTGTCTGTTCTTGTGACTGTTACAGTTCTTGTGGCTGTTCCTGAGCCGGTGTCTGCTGTTCCTGAGCCGGTGTCTGCTGTTCCTGAGCCGGTGTCTGCTGTTCCTGAGTCGGTGTCTGCTCCGCCCTGGCCGCCCGAGGGGTCTTCACCGCCCTGGCCGCCCGAGGGGTCTTCACCGCCCTGGCCGCCCGAGGGGTCTTCACCGCCCTGGCCGCCCGAGGGGTCGTCACCGCCCTGGCCGCCCGAGGGATCCTCACCGCCCTGGCCGCCCGAGAGGTCTTCTTCGCCCTGGCCGCCCGATGGACTTCTTGTTTTGTTCCTGTTCCTGTTCATGTTGGATTGCCTTTTGGATTTTGACCCTTGCTTTGGACTGGTTTACGATTTTGGATTATCCCTAAATAAACTACTGCTTTTGGATTTAACCCCTGTTTCCCGTGTGTGGATCGTGACAGATTGAGCGTAAAAACAAGCCTTTTGAAGGATGATTTTCCCTCAAAATGAATTTTATTATTATTTTTTTCTTTTAATTTTCACATGATCTCAAATGAACTTTCTCACAGGAAAAAAAACAAACCCTGTATGTCATAAACCATTTAACCATCCCTCGAGTTAACTTTCAATAAAATTGACCACATGTTCAGAATCACTAAAGACGATAAAGTCATAGCCTATTGTGATTTATTGACAGACACACTATAGGTTGAGTGAGAAAAGTAAAAATTTTGCTTATCTATAAATAATGCACGCAAACTCATACACACACACTAGCCTACTGTTCAAAAGTTTGCGGTCGGTAAGATTTTTTTGAAAGAAGACTCTAATGCTTTCCTGCATTTATTGGATCAAAAATATAGTGGAAAGTAATAATTGTGAAATATTATTACAATTTAAAATAAATGTTTTCTATTTTAATATATTTTAAAATGTAATTTATTCTTGTTAAAAAACTTTTGTTGTGTGGACAGAAAACCTGTTTAAAACAATCATTATTTTACACAAGTTAGCTCAAATTCATAAACCTTGTGAGAACTGAGTTTCTCTGCTTTGCTCAGCTCATTACAGAATGCTGGAGTTCCAATGTCATTATACAAGCATCCTACAGTTTACAACAAAGAGAAACTGGGCCTCACCATCCCATGGTTAATGTTAACGTCAGCACAGTCCTAGCAACTACTCTGCTCTCATTGGCTGTGAGACACGAGAAACATTGTGCCATTAAACCACAATGTTGTCTCTGGGGGCAGTCAGCCAGGCAGGTGTTCTGTTGAAAATAAAATTCACCAGAGGGGCATGGCATTATTCATTCTAACTCTAGTGCGGGAGGGGTTGAGGTCGTTGCATCCACTTGCACATTAGCAAGACAGATGAGTAAAGCCTTTTTGCAAGCTTACAGTCTTTGACTTTCACAGATGTCCAGTGTATTTATGGGGTCTCCCTGAATTTAACAAAGGCAGAGTATAAAAGAGTGCACAGTCACCAAAAAAGTTGCAGAGCTGCACACTGTTTAACTTTTGGGCTTGACAGCCCTCAATGAGAGTGTTATTACAATAAAGAGGAAAAATGTCACATTCTTCTGAACAGAAACCAAGATTTGTAGAATTACATCATGCATATATTTCTACCTGAATATGGGTGCAAAGCTAACAGTTAACAATATAGCCAATATGAACAATTTTTTTAGGTGAAACCAAGGAGGTTTGGCCCTCATTAGCCTGTCCTGGTAGATGTTTTGACTAAACCGTACCTCCATTGAAACGAATTAAGCCAGATTTAGCAGCTTATAGCAATACCACACTATTGATATAAACCATGGTATTGTATGATTACCATATTTATGTAGGCTGCATTGATATTTATATGGTACTTCAGAGAATACAATGGTATTAACGTCTAAAAACATTGCATTACCTAGTACCATATCCAAAAAACGATGTTACTTTTTGTGAACAAATACAGCCTATTAATACTGTAGCTCGTAAATGTCAAAACGAATGTCTTAGAAAGCAGATGTTTTAACAGTAGAGAATGTTTTGAATCTAAATCGCCCAAAGGGTCAGTCTAAACCGGTAACATCCCTTTAAGTCTATTTTAAATGCCAACTGTCCTTTTTTATTAAAAAACGTAAAAAACATTCAGTGGACAGCAAAATACATTTTATAAGATCTCCACATTGTCCTTTTTCAGGGCATTTAGCATAGTTCCAGGTAGACAGATTAGCCATAGCCTAAGAAAATGTACTGTGCAGCACACACACACATACACTTACATACACAATATATTCTGTTCCATAATCTAGTGAGCCACATATGGAGACAGGATTTCAAGTATATTCCAAAGGGTTGAAAACTTCATTATGCTGCCTACTAATATTTTATCTAAATTCTAAGACAGTAAACATATCCTTCACAGAGAAGGCAATAAATCGAGGATGGCGCAGGAAGCATGAGAAATGCTCATTAAAATACATTGGTCAATACTTCATTCAATACTAAGAAGTATACAAATATTACTTAATATTTGTGTGATCGTAGTATATTGTTTCTTATTAAGGTCTGTTCATACCAACAGGAATATTTGCACATAAATCAGGTCTGATTATCGCATGCAATTTGTCTGTTCAGACCAATGCGTAAAAACTGGCAGATGGACTGAATGAAAATGCATTTTTATCAAACAACACCAGATACAAGATTGCAGAGACAAGAGAGCTGGTTCTGGATTCTACTTCAAATATTTATCGTCACTTAGCAAAGTAGTCTGTTTGTGGACACCACCAAGTCGTAGTGACTCAAGGGTTGTGACCAAAAGTGTGAATCTTATTGATTGGGCAGTTTTCTTCACTGTGCGATGGAAAAAAATTAGAAGTGTTTATTTTTTTGTGTTGGTCTAAATAGATGCATTAACCATGGAAGCTTGTTTCCACCACAGAATAAAAAATAAAAAAGGTTTTTGCGACTTTTTATCTCACAAATCTGACTTTATTTCTTTTCATCTTCTTTTTATATCGTTGCGTGATATAAAGTCACAATTGTGAGTTATAAAGTCAGAATTGTGAGCTATAAATTTGCAATTGCGTGTAATAATGTCAGAATTATTTTCTCAGCATTGCGAATTCGGACTTTATAACTTGCAATTCTGACTTTTTTTCACTGAGAAATTATGAGATGAATTGTGAGATGAAAACTTGCAATGGTGAGATAAAAAGTCACAATTATCTTTTAAAATGTTTTATTCTGTGGCGGAAACAAGCTTCCATAATTAACAGCCGTTCATTCAAATTAAAATGTTTATTGCATGATCATTCGTCATAGTGTGAACAGGCCTTTAGAGTGGTCCATCAGCATAGCGACATGCTTATAACAAACTCTTTTCAGACTCAAATCAGTCACTTATGAGCTGCCTTAAAAAACAGCAGCCTATGTAGGCACTAGTCAGTGAGGCAGCTAAATAGGTTTAGGAACAGAACTAATGTCTAAATTTAGCGCATACCTATACCTCAGAGTCAGATCTGATTAAGATGATTCTGTTATGAACGGTTGTCTTGTTATTGGGCTTGAGTGGACACTAATGTAGCTTAACTGCAGTTCCCAGTCTCTGTCTCTTTCTGAATTTTCTCTCTTTTGGCTGCACTAGATCTAGCCTGATTATCTTGACTTAGAAAATGCAGGAAAGCCAATTCATCCTCACAAAGAGACTCCTTCGGCTGGTGTCCTAGATCTGTGATGCTATACCAAGCGTCTCTAATTCTCATGACCATACCTGCTCTGAGGTTCTTATACTCAGAAAAGCTCCTTCAAGCGTGCAACATCTGTTGGTACATATCCAACTTAGGCTCATTGGAAAATATGTTCCTCTACTTACATTTTTCTTGGCATACATACTTCACAGCAGTTTCCAAAAGAAATTAACACTAGTAGCAGTAGAACACCAACAACTTTTAATCCTGTTTACGCGAATTACAGGAACAGATTTTATTAATAAAGACTTTTCACGGGGGTTCCTTGCACAACACTATGTTATGACCTGAAAACACTTTTACCATTTTGACATTTTGCGTCTTATACTTTAACCAGCTCTATAAAAATGGCTTTTGTAATGTAGTAAACTAGCTCACCTGGTACATGTGATGCGGAGCGCTATGGTAAGAGTCCTGTGAAACACGAGTAATGATAAAAGAGCTCAAAGACTTGTAGAAGCAAGCTTAAAAGGGCATTCTTTGCTTCAGCAACTGTGCACTTTTATTTCAGTTTTATTATATTTTATTGTTAACACTATCGGTTAGGTTTAGTGTAGGTGGTACATTATTTTCAAACCCAATAGAGCATTAATCTTTTAACGCCGAAGAGTGGATGTTCATTTCCAAACTACGACAATACACACAACAACAACGTAATAACAACGTAATAAAACATGACCAGATTCACATTTATCTGTTTCAGATAAAACTGAACATGTTTTTAGCGCCACTCACAGGACATTGAAAGGGTCACAAAAATGTTCAAGCAACTTGATATAATTTAGCAGAGATGTCACCAGAGGCACATATTTCCAGTTATTTCCAATAAGTCTTAGGCTCAAATGATTCTTACTGTATTTTCCCAGGTGTTGTATTATAGATTACAGGAATAAGTCAGACTAAAACATGGCCACTGAATCTATTACCATAATTATGTAGGGACTGGGCTAAGAGGGTGAATCTGAATAACTAAATACATCCTGCTAAAGACCAAAAATCTTTGAATGTAAATTAACCCACACACAACCACACACGCATCCCCCACAAGTGAAGCCCGCTCAGGACAGAGCGTGGTGTCCAGTTACGAGACATTTTTATGACTGACTGGAATGTCCCAAAGAAGGATTCTAAAGAGAAAGAAAATTCTTTTTTTAAAAGACATTTAACCAGATATATTCGATGTGTTTTTATGTGTGTCCATTTGCCCATGTCACATTGGAATGACTATGATTTTATCGTAGCTTAAAGTGAATTACAAATACCTTCATTATGCATTTTAAATATAACTGTCTATTCCCATAACTTGTACACATAGTTCTGGACACCTCCAGAATGCTTTCGGTGTGATCAATCAGAATATGTACAGTAATATCCAGTAAAATATAGTTTACTATGTTTTCCCTCTTTGGAGTGAAAAGAGACCAAAACTAACATCACTGGAGTTCTTAGATAACAGCGTTTACGACCCAAAGGAATGTTCACAGAACTGTGGCTCTCTCTGAATTCTAACCAAGGAGGAGAAACGAATCCTGTATTCATATATATATACATGCTATTATATATCCATTTGAGAATTGTATGAACAATGTATCTAAGTTCCCTATTTCATGAGTTGCCTTTTTGTGGTTTGGTCCATGTTTCTCGACAACTCTAATGGGATAATGTTTCAAACTTTGCCAACTAATGTTTAACCAAATCCATTTGTGGCAAGTTTGGTCTCGATAAACTCCAATTTTCATTCCCCATTTGTTAATTGACATTACATTTTGCTAAACTTTGTGACACATTAGTATTATAAGAATTGTGAAGATTCTTCTCTTAAACACCCAATGAAACTAGAGATTTAAATGCATGATTAGAACACAAAGGATCATAAAAATTCCCTCCAAAGGGACAGCTCCTGATTGGACCCTCTTCCAAAAGAAGGCGGAAACGTCAGGTCTTCAAAAGGACTGAATACCAGTTTATCCCTCTCTTACCCCTCTCGTCCTCGTGTCATAATGTAACGTCTCGCCTCCGGGCGAGCTCTTCGCCTTTCTTTTATTTGTTTCTAGTTTAGTTTGTGTTTTTCAGTCTTAGATAAGCCTCCGTGTTGAATTCCAATCGTCGAGTGAAAAGAACACCGCATGACATATCTCTTCAGCAAATCCATCTACAAGGGACCTTTAAACGAGCGCGCGCTTGCTTTGAAGGAGAAACACGCGCACGTAACCACGTGACGCGCCGGACCGAGAGACGCACGCGCGCTTCTTCACCAGCCATGCAAAGATGTAACGTTAACTCCGCGTGATTTCACCGTAGAGATCTTTATTTCTTTTCTTTGTTAGTCAAAGTTTTGTTTTCCGTAGTCGACTCTGCTCACTTCCACGAAGTGAAACGAACTTAGCCGAACTATTTTCCTTTGGTAATGTTACCCCAAAAGACTTTGAACCTCCGTTCAACACGCGCGCCAAGCAGCACCACGTGACGCTTCCTAAAGGACTCCGCTCACGCACGCGGCCAGACAGGGCCGTGCAGGAATGCCGCGACATAGGGAGACCCAGAAACTTGTGCAAGTATATCTCTTTATAGAGCTTCTAAGAAGCATTAAGATGATGTTTTCGTGTTGTTACAGACAGGTGACTGTCAGGGTGAATGTTGCCAATGCTCTCTCTCTATCACTCCCTCTCCCTCTCCCTCTCCCTCTCCCTCTCTCTCTCTCTCTCACTCACACGTGTATCCATTGTCCAAACGCCCCGTGTTGTTGTCATTGTCTGTTAATGTTTGTAAATACATGTATTCCTGTAACGTAGTAAATACATAAGTATTTCTGCCTTATTAAATTCATTATATTCATTTGATTGATGTACTGCCTCTGCTCATTTTCCAAGTCCCTTAAGTGCCAAAGATCTAACTTAAGCTACGAGCTTTACAAATTAAAGATACTTTAAAGAGTATTTGGTTTATAGGGCAGAAAACGTCTCGGTTACGTATGTAACCTTAGTTCCCTGATAGGGAACGAGACGCTGCGTCAAGCTGTGGGAACGCCTCTGCGTTGTGCGTCCTGAAGCACGTATGGAATCAGCCCAATGGAGAGATGGAACGTCATAGGCGGGTGACGTCATCGACCAGGAAACTATAAAGCACCCCATAAACACAAGCGCAATAGCTTCTGATAGCCTGAAGGAAGCGCTAGCGGGAATGCCGGGAGTATGGTGGGATGACGCAGCGTCTCGTTCCCTATCAGGGAACTAAGGTTACATACGTAACCGAGACGTTCCCTTTCAAGGGAACTCGAGCTGCGTCAAGCTGTGGGAACGCTAATACCCGCGTCGCCATAGGACCAAGTGACCGCCATGTGAGAACTAGCGCACAGAGGGCGAGAGCACCTGTGCCCCAGGGGAAGGAATTAAGTCTAGGTCATAGATCTTAATGAAAGTATGCGGTGAAGACCATCCAGCCGCATCACAAACGTCACTGAGGGAAACTCCTGACAATAAGGCTTTAGAAGCCGCCATACTCCTGATAGAGTGGGCTCGTACAGCCAAGGTGAAGGCTGACCAGCCGACTCATAGGCAAGTGAGATAGCCTCGACCACACACTTGCTTATTCTCTGTTTAGACACGGGACGCCCCTTCTTGGGTGGCCCAAAACACGCAAATAGTTGTTCTGACTTCCTCGACAGGGCAGTTCTGTGGATATAGGAGTCTAACGCCCTAACAGGGCAGAGTAAATTAAGTTTCTCCTGGTCAGACGACAGAAATGAAGGAGGACAGAAGGCCTGCAGAACTGTAGGTCAAAGAGCCTGAACCATGCCAGGCGAAATTCCAGGCACAAGGGTGAAACCGACAGAGCCTGCAAATCACCGATTCTCTTTAGTGAGGAGATAGCAAGAAGAAAGATAGTCTTAAACGTGAGAAACTTCTCAGGAACTTCTTCGATAGGTTCAAGAGGAGCTTGGGAAAGACCTTCTAATACGATGGCCAGATCCCAGGCCGGCACCCTCGTACGAACTGCTGGCCTCAGCCTCAATGTGCCACGAAGGAAACGAGTTATAAGCGGGTGTCTCCCCAGAGAAACTCCACTGAAAGGGACGTGGTGAGCAGCCAGTGCCGCCACATACACCTTTAGTGTGGAGGGGGATAGCCCTGTGGAGAAGCGCTCCTGCAGGAAATCCAGCACTGCACCCACTGGGCCGTTAACCGGGTCCTGCAGGTGTTCTCCACACCAAGAAGTGAAAAGTTTTCACTTCAAGGCCTAAAGCTTCCTCGCGGATGGAGCTCTGGAGTGAAGAATGGTCTCAACCACCTCGGTTGAGAGACCAGAGTTCATGAGCTGGGCCCCCTCGGAGGCCAAGCCCACAGTACTGGGCGGGGGTGAAATATCATGCTGCCCGCCTGAGAGAGTAGATCCCTCCTGACCGGGAGCTCCAAAGGAGAACCGTCCAGGAGAGAAATCAGGTCCGCAAACCATACTCGGGCCGGCCAGAACGGGGCTACTATGTAGTAGGCTGACCCCGTCCCGGCGAACCCTCTCCAGAACTCCAGGTAGCAGAGCAATCGGGGAAAAGGTGAACAGACGTGACCTCGGCCACGGCTGCCCCATAGCGTCCAACCTCAGAGGGGCTGGATGGCTGATGGAAAACCACAGATGACAGTGCGTGGTCACCTTGGAAGTGAATAGGTCCACCTCGGCGCGACCGAAACTCACCAAAGGAGCTCCACATGACCAGAGCACGAAGGCAGCGCCGCGTGACTTTGACCGTGCGGAGCGGATTTCCCCTCGAGGAGAACCCCTTGGTCCTGAGCCCCCACTGTAGCGGTCTCATGTACAACGTTGGACGCTGCTGCCATCAGACCCGACAGTCTCTAAAACTGTATTACAGTAAGTAGCTGGCCTAGCTTTACTTGTTTCACAGCTGAGAGAATCGAAGCGATGCGGGTCGGAGCGAGTCGCGCCTGCATCGAAACCGAAACCCAAACGACACCCAGAAAAGTGGTCTTCTGAGAAGGAGATAAAACACTTTTCTTTGCGTTCGGCCTCAACCCCAACTTCCTGATACGAAAGAGAACGACATCTCGATGCTGAACCACCATCGTGAAAGTGCGGGGAGATAAAGCTAGGTCAAACGGAAGAACCCTGTGCTGGTACACCTCGCCCCCGAAGGCGAACCTCAGGAACTTCCTGTGTTGTGGAAGGATGGAAATGTGGAAGTACGCGTCCCTTAGATCTATCGTGACAGACCAGTCCTCGGATCTGATCTGTGACACGATCTGCTTGATAGAGAGCAACCTGAATTTTGGCTTCCCTACCGAGCGATTCAATAGGCGCAGGTCTAAAATTGGACGCAACCCCCCATCCTACTTTGGAACGATGAAATATCGGCCGTAATAGCCTGACTCCACACTGGGAGGAGGAACCCGTTCTATAGCCTCCTTTTGAAGGAGTGCTTTCACCTTTTGTTCCATAACCAGAGCCTGCTCGGAGCCCACCACTGTAGGCAGAACCCCTCTGAATCTTGGTGGATGACACCTGAATTGGATAGCATAATCCTTTTCTATTGTCTGCAGGACCCAATGAGATATTTTTGGAAGGCTTTTCCCCTCTGCCAGAAATTCTACTAAGGGTACCAGTCTCTCGAGACTGGCCTCTGGTGTAACTTGAGCAGCAAACGCAGCGCCCTGTAACGGCACACCGGCAGGGAACAACTGGTTTAACCGCTCTGAAACCCTCCTCAGAGGGAGCGAGCGTCCCTCGGGAAATCGCTCGCTGGGACCGTCTGCGCCCCGGCATTAAGGCGGGGTTGGCAGAACGGGCCCCTGAGGGCACCGAGGAGGAATGGGCACCGTAGAAAGAGGTGAACACCTTTCCGCCTCGGCGGGAACCACCCTCAGTGTCCTGCGCGCCGTGGCGCCAGGACTTCTCAGCCGAAGCCTTCTTAGCTAATATAACTGTCCTCAGATCAGTTCTATTACTGGGAGATTTCGGCTGAGAGTGCCGCGGCTGAGCCCACTGTCCAGCAGGGGGAGCACGAGACGCGACACTCTGCTTCAGCGCCCTATGTGATGAGCTCGCAGACGGCCGGGGCTGCTCCCGCCCAGCAGTCCCAGGGACATGAATTTTTAAAAGGGAGAAATTTGTTAAAAGCTGTTATTTGCTTTTCCTTCTCCTGGAATTTATTGATGACAGAATTTACAGCATCGCCAAATAAACCCAGGGGGGAGAGAGGAGTGTCTAAAAGGAAAGCTTTTCCTTTCCCTTTTATATTTGTCTGATTTAACCACAGATGTCTTTCTACGGCCACGCAGGGAAAAATCAGCCGCCTGACGCAGTTCGCGAACCACGTCAGCACTGACCTCCTCACTCTCACTCACATCCCTCAGCAGGTCAGCCTGGTATGCCCGTTTTTTTTTTTTTTTTCTTCATAACAGACATAGTATGCAGACATGACCTGCTGCCGAATACGCTTTACCCACAAAAAACGAAATATTCATAAGAGGCTTGGTGGGTAATGCCGGTGCCTTAACAGATGACGCAGCCTCGAGGGAGAGAAAACTCGCAAGCGTCTCTACCACGCGAGGCATAGCCGAACAACCATATGATTTATCCCCCACCATATTTAAATATGTTGAAGTCTGGGGACTAAACATTTTCTCTATATGACACCGGTTTTTCCCACGATTTCGACACCTCAGTGTGGAGATCGGGAAAAAAAAGACGGCACGCACCGGCGTGGAGGTTGCACTCGTGACGGCGAAAATCTCTCATCTAATTTTAATTTAGAAACAGACTCCTGTCTAGTCACTGGCCATACAATGCTGAGTTTTTCTACAGCTCTTGTTAATACCTCCACTAGCTCATCGCTTTCGGGAGTGTAAGGTGGCGAATCCTCCACATCTCCCTTATATATACTAGCAACATCCAGCTCCTCAGAACTGGATAGAAGCAACACTGGTGCCTCAGCCCGAGCGGAAGAAACCGCAGCGCGTGCTTCCGAATACGGGACTGAGGCACTGGATCTCACAGGTGAAGGGAGAGATAAGGCAGAGCCCGTCTCTAACCCCGCTGAGAGATCCATATGCGATCCCCACGATACGCGTCGTCGCTCTGCCTCGGCAAGAGCGGGACCCGAACCGCGGGGAGCGCGCACCGAACCGCTCTCCTCGAAGAGCGCCCGGCGGGAGCGGAGCGTCCTTAATGGCAGACGCTCGCAATGCTCACAATCAGCTCCCTCGAAAGCTGACTGGGCATGCTACACTCCCAAACAAACAACACAAAGAACGTGTGTATCCCCACTCGTTAAATAACGCGAGCAGGGAGGGACACACTCCCTAAACTGCTGTTTGTTCGCCATATCTCTCTTAATATATATATATATATATATATATATATATATATAAATTGTTTGTGTGGTGCAGAGTATGTAAGGACAGACAATATTCACACAGGGACAGATTCACATATAGCGCGACTGAAGGCACAGAAGCTATTGCGCTTGTGTTTATGGGGTGCTTTATAGTTTCCTGGTCGATGACGTCACCCGCCTATGACGTTCCATCTCTCCATTGGGCTGATTCCATACGTGCTTCAGGACGCACAACGCAGAGGCGTTCCCACAGCTTGATGCAGCTCGAGTTCCCTTGAAAGGGAACCCAATTCTAGTGGCCACAGAATTGCGTTTCCTGAAATCCTATAAAGTAGGATGATATTGTGGATCCCCACAAATATTATTCTGACAATTGAGCTAATTAAGTTAGCCTGTTTTGTAAGACGTGGTCCGTGTAATTAATTACAATCAACTTGTGGTTAATTGCAGGGATACACATGCATGCATGCAGGTAAAATGACACATCATCCCTTAGCGGGAGATTTATTAACATGTAAGACTGATCTAATCCAAACATGTATGAATAATTATTAATTACCAATTATTAATTATGATATGCAAATTCCCCACGGATTAGATCCGCCCCTGAGTCCTTACAATTACTATTAAATATATTACAATTACTATTAGTATACTGTAGTGTTACATGTTTTCTTTCCTTGGTGGTGTAGATACTTTCATTCGCCGCACAACATCCTTTGATTGGCGGACGAGGTAAAAGGTGTTTCATATTTCAAGGTAGCAGGTGTTAAGCTCATGACCCCTCCTGCACATCTCTACATGTGTATGTGTGTAAGAGAAGACATGTTTGGGCATGTTCGTGTGTGTGCATGAGTGATTGTGGAGGTGCACAAACTGGTATCATGAGAGCTGCCAAATCATTGTGATTAATTTCATAGGTAAAACTGAAAACATTAGTGGGAAATGGTGGGAGATATTTTTAAATGTGTAGGATAATAATCGACAGACAGGCAGTATGAGGCAGCATAGACTGGATGCATGACAGGGGAACTTTAATGAAGAAAAAAGGCAGTGTGGCACAGTTGGCAGAAACACAAGAGAAAGTAGCACAGGACGGCACGGTGGTGCTGAAGTCATCAGGGCAGCCCAACACACTATATAGATGACCGCTAAAGATTCTCCCATCTAAACATATGGCACTGTACCATATTGTCTTGGTTACCCATGAGATGGGGAAAAAAGATTCTCATTTGAAAAGTAATAAATCTATTTTTATATCTACTGAAGTTGGCTAAAGGGGGTGTGTGGACAGAACATTATCAAAGATTATGCACTAAATCACTTGATGATCACAGTTTTCCTTCCTGTGATGACGTATTGAACTATTGAAAAAGTTGAGGATGTTTTTTTTCTCCAAAAAATACTATACAAATACTATACATGTGAAAAACAGTACGGCAAAAAAGTAGTATGTCCAAATAGATTAAAAAAACAGTAGTCGAAAAGTCTCCCAGATTACCTATTTCTGCCAAGATTTTGAAGTGCTCATTCGATGGACATTTTTACTATCCCGTAAGGCCAAAGGAGGGGTTTTATGAATGATGTGAAGCGACACAACTGACGCTGGTAGGTCACGTGACAGTAACAACATGGCGGATGTAGTACATCCGAATTTCATTACTACTCATATTCAAACTATATAGAGTGTACTTTAACGGTCGCAAAGTAAATTCAAATGTAGTACCTAGTCAGACATTACGTGTTGCGGACACAGCTTAGGCCTTAACTTTCACATCATAACTTTGAACCAAGATTTGCTACTTGCTAGTCAGCTGAAAATACTATTAATTGGGCATTCTCACTCTAAAGAGCATTTGATTGGAGAAAAATATGTGTAGTGTAGGATGAGTCATAATTTATTAGATCTTAATTAGTACTGTAAATTTAAAAAAGTGTCTATCTGCTAAAAGTTAATTTTGTTAACATTTTGGAGTACATTAGCATATAGATTACCTCAAAGCAATTGGCAAGCTTTTTTTTCTGATGTGTATCCTTGCTTGACAGCAATAATTTATTTGTTACCAGCTTTTTGCAGTTGTAGTACAACGTATCTAAATGAACGCTGTTATACCACCTTACTTTTTAAATATGATTCAGCAAACACTTTAAAATCCTTTGAATATTAACCTAAGCAGATTTTTACGTATGCTTCATTAATCATTTTTTAACAAAACAAAACAAACAAAAAAACACTTGGGACTTTTCTTTCTTTGACAATTTATTTTACTTAAAAATGATTAATTACATGGCAAAACCATATGACAACATGTAGCATATAGCATGTTTAAATAGAGCTGTAATTGTCAGTGAAATGCTATGTGAAAAATGGCATATCTGTTGGTAGCCACTAATGGATGTGAAAAAACAGGCCATATACCGACATTAAAGGAGCTGTATGTAATGAATTTTGTTTCAATTAATTAAAGCTGTATGAAATTTATTTCAATTAATCATAAAATGGCCCTGATATGTCACTAGACATTAAGAAATCATGTTCATTTCAAATACTTATATCACTGACAACAGTAGTCCGGCCAGGATATTGTCATTTAAAAAGTGAAGTTGCAGCCCTCAACTGATGTTGATGTTGTCATGTTGTGTTTTGGTCTGATGCGCCACCCTCCACCTATCTACCAATCAAGAAGTCAGTAGTGTTGCGGCATCCGGGTTGCCAGCTCTGCTCTAGTTACCACAGCTGCAGCTACAAACGTGTCGGAATCGGATAAAAAAATGTTTAACGTTGCGAAACAAAAAAAAACTTGTTATGAATCCGAAATACTTCGTGACAAAGTCCGAAATAAAACAAGGATCTGTATAGGAGATGCCTTTGAAAGATGGAGACGGCTGAAAACTGAGAAAAATTTGAAGACAGACGCCAACGTTGCTAATTTTCTCCTGGACAGGTAAGATTCATCTATGTTTGGCTAACTTGTACTTGATGTAAATGGACATTTCAAATATTCATGACAGTCGAACAAAGTTATGCATGTTCGTGCAAAGTAACGTTACGTTAGCTCATATGGAGGAGGTGGGTCATCGAATTGAAAAGGTAAGGAATTGTTTGGGTAATAAAAACGGCGAGTCGTCATTACTAACATTAGCAATGCATTATCAGAGCCCGTTTCTCTGTCATTATGCTGAGACGCTGAGGAAAACAACATTAGCACGTAATCTTTCACATCACATATTTTAGTGTTATGAACGTGTACTGCAGGGTAACTTAAAAAATACAGCTGGTTGCTTTCACTTATAGCGTCAGCTAAATGAATAGCTGTATCTTTGATATCGGTTACACACAGTGACAGAGGCTTGTGCTTGTACTTACGTTAATGACAGATACCTACCGTTAGTATACTAACAGCTACTGTTCTAACAATGTACTGTCACATACGAGCGTACATCTTTACGATTATATTTGGCTAATCACCATTAGTAAATTTTTGCGATATATAATTACTTTACTAAAAACATCTCTCATTTGAAGCATAAACATAATTAACAGAAAAAGCTTCTGTAGCAGCCTACGTTCCTGCTGTATCCTGCAGCCTATCTGGCAACTTCGAGTCAGGGAGGAGGGAGAGGGGATACACCGCTCTACAGTAATTTGAAAGTGATTGCAGTACCAGTTTTGGCCACATTCTTACATACGGCTCCTTTAAATAATACTGATTACCCTTTGAGCTGCAGCTTATCTTAATTAGCAAATATGCTTGAGGTCTTAATTTCAGTGCTATATACTATAGTTGGTAGCACATATAGAAAATAATACGATGGGACAAGAAGCAAGAGTATGTATATACAATAATAGCAGTTTTACTATGTACATTTCTCATGTCTCTTTTGCCTCCCTTCAGCTTGGTCAAAGCATGCAGTGAACATGCATTCATGTGAACAGATTCAGTGCCTTCAAGACACTATGATTGGCTGATTACCTTGTAATCATTGCCTATCATGTTTGCAACTGGTCTGCAAATCAGCTTAAGTGGGTTAAACCTGGAGGTTTTGGTTGGTTTGCCCTCTGCAGTTGGCCCCTGCTGGTTGATTACGCTGTTATGGAGGCAAAATGTTTCTCCATTGACAGCCATTCAAATGTTTCTCCATTGACAGCCATTCAAAAGTACCTGTGCATTTTGATTGATATAAATTCTCTTCAAGCAACATATAAATCACAAAAATATAATTTACAGTATGGTTGATATTTCAGAAGTGTCCAATTTTGAGAGGGTTATTGACAGCCAAAAATGGTCTCAAATTTATATTTTTTCTTGCTGCAATGAGTTATGATATAGATGGACCAGTCACATGCCATTTATGGTGAATGGCTTAAAAATCACCCCCTCAAACATGACAACTTTGAAACAAAACAAAACAACAGCAAGTAGAAATAAATAAAATACATGTTTTTTAATATTTCTATATTCATATATTATTGCAGCTATTTTTTCAGGATACTGTATTTTAAAGGTGTATTGTGTAATATTTAGGAGGATATGTAGACAGAAATGTAGAAATACATGACTATGTTTTCAGTGGTGTATAAAGACCTTACATAATGAACCGTTATGTTTTTATTACCTTGGAATGAGCCATTTCTATCTAACGCAGGTCCCCTTACATTGAAATAGCCATTTTTCACCGGCATGTATCTACAGTAGCCCTAAACGGACAAACTACTAAAGAGCGCGTTTCGTCACTATGTTGTTCTTCGTGCAAAGAAGGTATCTAAAGTCAGCGAATAAAATACTAACACAATGATGAACAAGTATTAATAATAATCGCAATAACATATCGTTTTACTGAATAATAAAGTAAACCAATGTTCCCTCTTAGCTGCGCGGGTGCGCGGCCGCGCACTTCTGATGCCGAGGCCGCGCACTTCTGAAGCCGCGGGCCGCGCAAAAAAGAATAAAATGCCACGCAGAGGACTGACGCGAAAAGTGTTGGGAAATCCATTTGATTGTAGTTTAAGTGAGAAATAATTTCAGTGCTCTGGTCAACCGCTATAGAGTGAAAACTGGTGAATGCAGTTTACAGGTTTCATAGAAAGAGAATGATGTGAGCACGTGTGATTGGCAGTGAGTCTTGTCTGCGGACCAAATAGCTCAATAAGAGAGGTAACGAGAAACGCAGACATGTGAAATAAAATCACATCATAATGTTTTAAAGAAGAGTGGTTTGATTAAAGTGGTGGAAATAACTGTTGATGGACACAGAACGGTAACAATTACACACCCACCCGCGTGCAAATTCAAAATACATCATTAGTTTAAATAGATGTTTTTGTGTGTGGGGGAGTTTCTGCCATGGTTAGATGACTATAAAAGAGTTCACATATTCACTTTTCTTGAAAATATTTAGCTATTCGATCTATTTAAATGCTTCAGTTTGTTTTCATATTATAATAATATAATATATAAACAAATTGAAGCATTTAAACTGATATATTATATCACTTCAAATACTTCAATTCGTTTTTTTATATTATATTATATTATGCCTATATATATTATATATTATATATTATAAGCCTAAATAAAGAATCTCACAAGGGTATTGTTTAGGTTATATAAGGCCTATATTTTATTATATAATAATTCATAAGCAATAAACAATCAATTAACTTTGATGGTTTAATGCTTCCTGTACACAATTAACTGACTGTACAAAAACACTTTATGGTTTTCCCAAACCATCTCAGTGTAACAGCTTACTTTTCTTTTATACTATATTCTATTATTGTAAAGAATTGAACTGTCCTGCAGAAGATTTTGTCAACTATTTTTCATAGGATTTCTTGGTAAGGACTGTACAGTTAACAGCACTGTAAAAAAATATCAGGTAACCTAAAATGTGCTTCATATAGTGACTTCTTAATTAGCTTGTTTTTCAAAAATATGATTTAATACCAAGAAGTTACATCAAGGGTCAAATAAAATAGAAATGGCACATTCAAGTTAAAAGTTACAACTGAATGTTGAAACTATTGGGTTTCTACCTATGCTGTACAGGTCAGGTATAAAGAATAGTTTTGCTCAGGTGGCGAAAAATGTCCGCCCAATAGAAAAAAGTTTTGCTCAGCAAGAAAAAAAATTAGAGGGAACATTGGTCCAGGTCAAACATCCTGATTACACCTTGCTCCTGGTGCATTGCCGAGCATGTGAAATGGGTTAAATGAGTCTGTCTGGTGGCGAGCGGCTCTGACGGCCTCATTTGCAGCTGTGAATACAACAAAGTGATTTCAAAGCAATCTGACGTGGTGCCCATGAAAACAGAGGCGATAAAGCCAGCACCGGTATCTGGCCTCTCTCAGCATTACGTGTGAATGGTTTCTGTTCTCCTAATCTGCTTTCCAGATGTGTGGCTTAGAGCTGCCATATCAGGACATCAAGCTTCCTGTCAAAGCCGAGGCCAAGCGATTCAGCAGGGGTTGTGACTAGAAAGCGCCCAGCTGGTTAATGCCTGTGTCTCAGGCAATGCATAACACCCAATCAAAGCCGTCCTCCCATTAGAAACGTGGAAGGACTCAGGCCACTTTGTTACAGATGTCAGAGGGGATTATAATAGGATTGAGGCCAACATGTTTGTGATACATGTAGTGACTTTCGTATGGATTCTGATCCTAACCATATTTCACATTTAACAGCCAGTACATGCTTGTAAAACCTGGACGTTACTGCGGGACCTGGAAGGTGCCACACATACAGTATACATGTTTTTTTTGTTCCATACGGAACCAGGGAACGGAGACGTAGTCGACGTGTCGACTGATTGGGATCACGCCAGGGAGCCAGTCATCTTCAAGTACTATTGAAACGAGCCAATGGAATTGGCGTGCGTGATTTGCATCACACCCTCTGCCCCCGCGGCGCGGGTATAAATACGGAAGTGGATGCATGCACTAGTTGCTTTTTCGCTGAGGAGCAGAGTGTAACTCTGAGTCAGTGGTGGTCTAGCAATAGTGGCGATGGGACTGTGTCTCCGTTCCTTCTTTCAGGGAACAAGGGTTACATATGTAACAGAGACATTCCCTTTCAGTCGCTCACGTTCGACGTAATCGATCTTGTCGACTGATTGGGATCCCAATTAAAACGCCACTAGTGCTGCCACCTTCGGACATTGTTTTACTGAAAGGAGACTCATAAGTCATATAGGTTTAGAATTGCATGAGGGTGAGTAAACGATAGAATAAATTTACATTTTTGGGTGAAATGTCCCTTTAATTTTCTATAGACATAAAGAGGGAAAAAAACAAGGATAATAAAAACAAATTCTAACTAATTGAATATTTTTTTTAATATTATAAAAAAAAATACATCAAGACAAAATATATACATATATTTTTATCTTGAATGTTTAGAAATAATATTTACAAAATCAAAAAGACTTAGAATTTTCTTTTATATTATCATTGATGCCTAAGCTTCCTGTAACAATATTGTTTTTGTCAATTGCCATAAATTTCATCAGTCACGGCCCGGTCTCAACTCAGATATTTGTGTAGCTACTCTGTTTGTGAAAAAGTTAATTACAAAAGAGAGAATGACAAGGAGAGTTTTATAATATTGCGGCAGATTCCATCTATGTTAGATATAGATACGGGTCGCTAAAGGCCTGAATATGTAATAATGATTGGTGAAACATTCATGCATTAAAGGGTTAATACTTCTTCCTTACATTTCAAAATGAAATGAATCCTGCATTTGTTACCTCAATTGGAATTTAGACATTTAATTTAATTTTAAAAGGCTTTCTCAATTCAGATCTGAATGACACACAACCCTGGTGGATGGTGTGAGTGAGCTGGAACAGTTTGATCTCATTCTACCTCTCCTTTGCATCCTATCTATAAAAGGGAAAAAAAAAACCCGGCACCTTAAAAGCCACTATTTTGATCATTGTTTCAGTTGATCTGTCAACGTGATCTGTACATTTTGGGGGTCATCCTCTCATCCAACTTATTAATGAAATCATCTGATGTCGAGCATTTGTAACCCCTTGCACATTTTACTGTAAATTACATCCATTAAAACCTATGCAGGACTAACATTGTCGGAAGCACGTATGGGCCAAATGAGGGCTACTATAGGAACCTTGCAATTACTAAATATAGCACAGTGATTGGAAATAAGAGCTCCTGTGTTCCAGAAAGCCGTGAAAGTGTTTAGTTTAGTGCATAAGCCCAACAGCTCGGATCAATATGTGGTACTCAGGGATTGTGTTGCAGGGGCATAACAGTAAAGTGATATTTGCACCTACTGAAGGCCCTGTGCACTGGAAACCCATGACATTCCCCCTCAACAGTCCAGACAAATTTAGACTGGCCATTGGCCCACTTCTACCTATTGATTTCAAGGTATGGAGTTGCAAACCTGCTTTCAAGTGTGTATAATGCACTCAAAGATGAAAAAGAAATTCATCATCTCCTTTTCACTTTTTTTTCTTGTGCCTTCTCCATCACTCCAAATGAAAAATGTGCACTGCATGATTTGATCTGTTCATCAGCAATATTCTTCCAAGTGAGAGAAAAAACATGAAGTGCTGGTTGCAATCAGTCTCAGGAGGTTGAGAAGAGGAGCATAGATTTTGAGACTGACAAATGTTAGAGGCTATAGAGCTACAAGGCTGTGTTTTCACTTGAGTGCTTTTTTGGTAGAGAGCGTAAGGCGCAAGCTCTACCATGGCCGTATAAATGTCAATCTGCATAAACTAATCACCGAAATTCTGCTGAGGACTTCATCGCAGAGGGCCATTTTGTCAGACTTGTCTTCATGGCTGCACTGGAGAGCAAGGGCTCCGTGTGAGATTAGACAAGTACCATGGTTTTGATTGCACGAGCCACGGAGAGATCGGAGTAATCATGCCATCCATCCTCATTTCCTAAAACAACGTGGCAGGTCACAAATGTGACGCAAGGCAATCCAGAACTACAGTGAACGAAGTTGGGAAATGATTGGGCATAAACATATTTCCCCTGAAGTAGCAATTACGGAGTGAGTTCATCACCAGCTGTTTTATTTATTATCAATACAATACATGGCGCAGAGCGTCAGATTGCAATTTAAAGGGACAGTGCAATTTTTATGAAGCCTTGTCTAAGACACTGAGAACAACAATGGTCTCATTTCAAAACTGATATTTGTTTATTGTTTTTAATCCTCTTTTTTCTTTTCAGTCACACAGCTTTGTTGTTAAGCTCCTGGCATGTTCCTCGGTTGCCTGTTGTCACTAATTTACCAGCCCTAAATTAGTCGACTATAACAAAAGACTGGAAAATACCTCAGATGTTACAAAGACAAAACAAATTAGATAATTAAGATAAATTAAGTGACAAGATAAATTGAGATAATTATGAGGTACAAGATCTTGAAGATGCAAAGTATTATCAATATGAGATTTAAATTGAATAAATGACTTAGGACACAGCTGTTTTCCTTTGCTTTCAGTCTCAGACTTGAGAATTTCATGCCAGGGCCTGGCTCATGACTGACCTTTGCTTTGGCAGACACTGCTGGATAGGATCTGTGCCTGAGGATGGGATTTAATTGACATGGTCCACTGCTTGAGGGTTTGCTAGTTGGACTGGTATACCATGACAATCAGAAATCATTTGGGTTAAAAATATAGACAATCTGTTCAGCCTGCAAAGGACGTGTCTGAGATTAAAATGTACGTGACATCAGAATTTATTTCAGCTTATGAATGTAGATCATTGTCATCATACAGAATTTTTAAGGGAATTCTCCTTTTGTCAATGATGATGAGTGATTTGTGTTCATGATCTGAATGCTGGAAATCCTAGAGGGTACAGCACATGTGGGGTTTTTGTTGTTGTTGCATAATATGTGTAATTATACTATTCATAATTACTAATTATGTGTGTGTGTGGGTGAATATATTCCATACCCAATGTAAATACACAAATATTATATAAATTATACATGTACAGTAATACTGTGAAATATTCTATTTTATTTCTATTTCTAAGAACTCTTTTCTATTTTAATATATTTTTAAATATGTAATTTATTCCTGTTATGGCAAAACTGAATTATCAGCAGACATTACTCCAGTATTCAGCGTCACAATATCCTTCAGACATTATTCTAATATGCTGATCTGGTGCTCAAGAAACATTACTTAGTATTAGTTGAAAACAGCTGTGCTGCTAAATATAATTTCTGAAACCTTTTTACTTTTTAAAGGATTCTTTGAGGAATAGAAGGGACAGCATTTAAAAAAAATGGAAACCTTTTGTAACATTATGTCTTTACTAACACTTTTGATCGATTTAATGCATCCTTGCTGAAAGTTTTAATTTATTTAAACAAAGATCCCAAACTTTTGAATGGTGGTGTATATATATATGGCACATTAACAGATATTTGTCCCTGCTACTGTGGTGTAGCAGGGACAAGGAGAGGTGAGGATCTTTTAGAAAGAAGTCTTTATTCTATGAACATATAAATGCAAGGATAATCCAAACAAGAATGGTCCAAACATGAAGACACAGGAGACGCAACAGCTTTACAACAAATGTGTAAAGACAATGACTGATAATTACAGACTAAAACACAAGGGTATAAATACACTGTGTAACAAGAGGGATAATGAGGAACAGGTGTGGGACTGTAGTAACCATAGAGACCAACAAGGATATAGAAACAGGAACTAAACACAGGAAAAGAAACGTACTCGGTTACTAACGTAACCTCGGTTCTCTCTAGAGAGGGAACGAGTACTGCGCAATATCTTACGCTATGGGGAAAACCTCTTTTCCACGAGATATTGAAGCCAAAAATTTATCCTTAATTTTGTATTAATGTAAAACGCTGTGCAGCAGCATGCAGACATAGGCAAGGCGGCTTGCGTGCCTATTGGCTGCCCTGCGGCAACAGCAGCAGCCTATCGAGAGAGGCGCTGCGTGACACCACATCCAATGGGGGCAATTCGCGCCCATTTCGTCACATCCCGCCAGAAAGGGCGTGGTCTCCCCCTATAAATATAGCTCGATTAGGCTGGTACAACTGGTTTTCATCGCCGAAGCGAACCAGAGCTGTGTATGCACGGCAAGATACGCAGTACTCGTTCCCTCTCTAGAGAGAACCGAGGTTACGTTAGTAACCGAGTACGTTCTCTTACGAGAGTACTCTCGTACTGCGTAATATCTTACGCTATGGGGAACACTATGCAAAACGCCGTGCTTACTGGGATCCAACACCAAAGTCCCAAGGGCAGTAGCCCGGGGCTCATATAGTGCATAATCACCATAGACTCACAGAGAGTCGGAGAAGAGAGGCTGCAAGAATCATTCCCCATGAAATAGCATCCCACAGGAGCTAGTTATGTAACAGTGTTCCGCGCCGACAGGGTGAACGTATTCAGCCTGAACTGGGCAATAGAAAGGGTTATTCAACACCCCTGGGCTGTTCTATCGCTCAGTGAGCGATGCACAGGCAAAACTCAGTATCTGGGCCGACACAGCGGGGCAGATAGCACTGAATTCTATATCGACAGGAGCTTGGCTTGTAAAGCGGGAACCTCCAGGTTATAAAACCTTATAAATGTAGACGGCGAGGCCCAGCCCGCGGCCGTACAGATATCTTCCAAGGTAACCCCACTATACCACGCCCACGATGAGGCCACGCCTCTTGTGGAGTGCGCTCTGACACCTAAAGGACACTGCAGGCCCTTAGAAGTGTAAGCCAGTGCTATGGCGTCGACTATCCATCTGGATAAGCTCTGTTTTGATGCAGCCAGTCCCTTGGAGCGTCCGCCAAACAAAACGAAGAGCTGCTCGGTCTGTCTGAAGACAGACGAGCGGGACACATAAGCTCTCAGTGCCCTGACAGGGAAAAGGAGACTCGCATCCACCTCCTCAGCATGAACCGGGATGGCGCACAGGGAAATGACCTGGGCCCTGAACGCTGTGTTGAGGGATTTGGGCACGTACCCGTGCCTTGGTTTGAGTATGACTCTTGAGTCATTAGACCCAAACTCCATACATGACGCGCTTACTGAAAGCGCTTGTAAGTCCCCTATGCGCTTCACTGAAGCGAGAGCCAAAAGAAACACCGTTTTGAAAGACAGATGCTTTATGTCTGACAAATGGATTGGCTCGAACGGGGCACCTTTCATTGCTTCCAGAACCGTAGAAAGGTCCCACACCGGGACTGAAGGAGGTCTATGAGGGTTCAGCCTCCGAGCTCCCTTGAGGAATCGCACGACCAAGTCGTTTTTCCCCAGTGACTGGCCAGACACAGGTTTTGCAAACGCTGTTATGGCCGCCACGTACACTTTGAGCGTGGATGGGGTCCTGCCATTATCCAGCAGCTCTTGAAGGAAGGAAAGTACTTCCGTGACCCCGCAGTCTACGGGTGAAAAACCCTGAGCTTGACACCAAGTAGAGAACACAGACCATTTCGCGGAGTATAGCCATCTAGTGGACGGGGCTCTCGCCTGTGTGATCGTGTTTAACACTCCCTCCGGGAGGTTAGCGGGTACCCGTTGATGGCTCATGCATGTAGGGACCATAGCTGCGGGCGAGGATGCCAAATTGAGCCCTTGGCCTGAGAGAGGAGGTCTTTCCTCAACAGTATTGGCCACGGGGCAGTGCTGGTCAGCCGCATCAGGACTGGGAACCAAGCCTGGGTCGGCCAGAGCGGAGCCACAAGCAGCACTGGGCATCTGCTTTCCCTGATTCGTTCCAGCACTTGAGGCAGGAGCGAGACGGGGGGAAAAAGCATAGAGGGGACAGCGGGGCCAGGCGTGGGCCAGCGCGTCCTCGCTCTTGGAGAAATATTTCGGGCAGTGAGCGTTCTCGTGGGACGCGATCAGGTCCACCTGCGCTTTGCCGAATGCCTCCCACAGCAGTTGGATCGTCTGTGGGTGCAGCGACCATTCCCCTGCTGGAACATTGTTTCTGGACAGTCTGTCTGGTCCCAGGTTCAGGTGACCAGGCACATGTGCCGCTCTCAGTGTAAGCAGGTTGTGCTGAGCCCAGACCAGGAGGCGTCCCGTTAGCCTGTAAAGGTTTCGGGACTTGATGCCGCCCTGGTGATTTATGTATGCCACCACTGACATGTTGTCCGAACGGACCAAGACGTGGTGACCTTTTATCTGGGGACAGAAGCGCCGTAGCACATTGTCGACTGCCATCATTTCCAGACAGTTTATATGTAGGAGTTTTTCCCGTTCTGACCACTGGCCAAAGAACGGTCTGCCCTCGAGCAGCGCTCCCCATCCCGAGGTGGAGGCGTCCATGGACACCACCTTCACACTCGAGGGAGTCCCCAGACTCACACCTGACTGATACCAGTCGGTTACTTTCCATGGTACTTTCCTGGCCAGCGGTCCATGCCCGGGGAGGAACTTGCGCTTTCAGCCACAGCTGCAGTGGGCACATGCGAAGCAGACCCAGCTGGAGCACTGAAGCTGCTGAGGCCATGAGGCCCAGCATTTTCTTAAACCTTTTGAACTGGACTATCGAGCCGCGGCGGAAGGATTTCACGGCGCGCTGAATGTCCAGCTCGCGGTCTGGCGACAGGCGCGCTGTCATGGATAGCGAGTCCAGCACTGTTCCCAGAAAAGAGATTTTCTGGCTGGGAGACAGCGAACTTTTCGCCCAATTGACTGTGAGACCCAGATTCTCGAGATGCTCGAGTAATGTGGTCCTATGTTCTATGAGCTCTGATAGTGATCGAGCTAGAATCAGCCAATCGTCCAAGTAGTTCAAAATTCGCATGCCCTGGAGTCTCAGGGGTGCGGGAGCCACGTCCATGCACTTCGTAAATGTACGGGGTGCCAAGGACAGGCCGAACGGCAGGACTTTGTATTGGTATGCCTGGCCCTCGAAGGCGAATCTCAAGAATCACCTGTGACGCGACGCTATTTGCATTTGAAAATATGCGTCTTTCAGATCTATTGACATAAACCAGTCGTCCTGGCGAACTTGCGTTAGGATTTTCCTGGTTGTAATCATTTTGAACTGGCGCTTCGCGAGCGCTCTGTTCAGCTGTTGCAGATCTAGAATGGGTCTGAGACCCCCGTCTTTTTTCGGTACCAGAAAATACCTGCTGTAAAGACCCCCTTTGCTCTGAGCCTGAGATAAAGGTTCTATAGCCCCTTTGCTCAGTAGTTTCGCTATCTCGGCTCGAAGTAGATGAGATACTTCGTCTTTTACCGTCGTTTCGACTCGCGCCGCGCAACGGCGGGGGCGACGAGCGAACTATAGCGAATAGCCTCTTATTATAGTCTTCAGCACCCATTCTGATACCCCGGGAAGCTTTGCCCACGCATCTGCATGAATAGCTAGAGGTAGAATGAAATCTGGGCTCTGGCCGCGGCATAACAGCGGCCGGAGAGCTGCGGTGTGCTGGGAAATAAACACTGTGTTTGCAGTGTGCGAGGCGGGGGGTGCGCTGATCACAGCGGGCAGCCCGGCCGCGCTCAGCTTCTCTATGACATGTTGTGGAGAGAATGCGAGCGCGACGAGCCCCGTAGGGTTCGGCATGTCTGTGAGGGAATGTGGGCGCGGGATAGCGGGCACACTCACTGCACTGATAACACTGTCGACTCGCGCCGACTGAGAATGTGTTGGATTTCGTTTTTACAGAAACCGTGGGACATGCTTTGTGTAGTTTTTGTAGGCACTGTGTTGTGGGCACGTACACTACATTTATTGAGGGGGGCGGTGTCCAGCAGAGCGAGAGCGCGGTCTTTGGTCTCGGGCCTGGTGGATATGAGAAGCGGCGGCGGCTGGTGGTGCAGGCTGCGGCTGGGAGTCCCGGGCAGACGGCTGTTTAGAGCGGTCTGCTGCGGAACTAGAGCGCTTCGGCAGGAAGTGCTTCATAGCCTGTGAAGTTTTCTGCACCTCGGCGAATCTGTCCGTGAAGTCTTTGACGGCAGATCCGAAAAGGCCATCTATGAAAATGGGCGCGTCGAGGAACACAGAGCGCTCAGCATCCGTCATCTCAGACAGCGTCAGCCACAGATGTCTCTCAGCCACGGTGAGAGAGCCCATGTTGCGCCCAACGGCTTGTGCGGCGGCTCTTGCAGCGTGTAGAGCGAGGTCCGTAGCGCTTCTTAGGTCCGCCACGCAGATAGCTTCCGGTCCTTCCTCGTCCATTTTACGGAGAAGGTCGGCTTGGAATATCTGCAGTATCGCCATTGAATGTAGCGCTGACACAGCTTGCCCAGCGGCGGTGTAAGCGCGGCCGTGCATGGCTGACGTCACTCGGCAGGCTTCAGAGGGTAGCGCCGTCAAAGCACGCTGTCCAGCGGAGGGCGGACAAAGATGGGACGCTACCGCTGCTTCCACTGGAGGAAGAGAGAGGTATCCTTTATCTTTCGCACCGTCCACAGAGGAGAATGCTGCAGAGACAGAGGTACGCATTCTGGCCGAGAAGGGGGCGTTCCACGACTTCGCGACTTCTTCGTGAAGCTCTTGAAGAAAATTTGCGGGTCTTGACTGAGATGGGACGGAGTCCTTCTGGAGGAAGCAACCATCCAGCCGGTTGTGCGCAGGCTGCACGGGCGCCTCCCAGTCGAGGCCATGGTTGTCGACGGCTTGAGAGAGCAGACGCATCAGCTCAGCTTCAATGCCGGCTCGTTTACCAGGCGGCTGGCGGGTAGCAGGGGGGAGGTCTACAGAGCTCGCCCAGTCCTCGCTGTCTCATGCCAGGATGGAACAGGCCTCGGCTGGTTCATCACACTCAATGGCGGAAGCGGTGGCAGACGGCGGCCGCTGTCCATCTGTGAGCGATTCGAGCGATGCCGGCGAAGCTGGCGGGCGAACCGGCGAGCTTTGGCGGGCAGGAGAGAGCTCGGGGGTGCGCTGTGCACGGCGCTTCTTGCGGCGCGGTACCACAGCGGGCAGAAGTGCAGGCTCTGAGAATGATGCCAGGTGAGTCCTCAGAGTCACCATAGGCAGAAGCTCGCAGTGAGGGCAACCGCCGTCAGCGAGCGTGAGAGCCGCGTGATCCTCACCCAGGCAGGAAACGCATATCACGTGGCGGTCCCCGTCGCTGAGTTGGGCTCGGCACGAGCCACAAGAAGAAGGCATCTTTAAAAAGACGCTAGCTCTTTTAGAGGTATAGAGAAGTGTAAGTTGCTGCGGCGAACGAACACTCTCAGCAGAGGTAAAGGGATATATACGCCGGAAAGCGCAGCAGGTACGGTGACTGAAGGCGGCGAGGTGAAGGCCAGCGGCTTCAGGTTCAAGGCTCGTCCCGCAGAAGGCTTATGTCGACGGCGCGGCTTCTCACTCTGGATCCAGCGATGCGTGTGCTTCGCTGAAGAGATGAAAATCAGTTGTACCAGCCTAATCGAACTATATTTATAGGGCGAGACCACGCCCTTTCTGGCGGGACGTGATGAAATGGGCGCGAATTGCCAACCCATTGGATGTGGTGTCACGCAGCGCCTCTCTCGATAGGCTTCTGCTGTTGCCGCAGGGCAGCCAATAGGCGCGCAAGCCGCCTTGCCTATGTCTGCATGCTGCTGCACAGCGTTTTACATTAATACAAAATTAAGGATAATTTTTTTGGCTTCAATATCTCGTGGAAAAGAGGTTTTCCCCATAGCGTAAGATATTACGCAGTACGAGAGTACTCTTGTAAGAGAACCAGACACAGCAAGACCAAGAACACTAAACACAGGGAATCTTGACAATATAAGTGGTCACATATAAATAGTAGACTAATTTATAATCCGTGTTACTAACCTAACCCTAACTCTACACTGGGTGCAAATACCATCTGTCTCACTATATGACTTTGAGTAAACAGCCTCCGCCTTAATTATTGTAGATAGGTTATTTATTCTAACATTTTTCTCATTGGGTTGTACGTGATTTTCTTTTTATTTGTTACCACTCAATTTGTTCCACTAAGCAAACAGTAATGTACTGGTTCCTCACTGGCGGCAAGAATCCACTTTACTCTATTTTCTGAAAAACAGCCCCCTGCCACCAGAGGAATTATCTGCCACGCTCAACTGCTCTCATTATAAGGAGCTATTTCTATGATGCACTCACATCATCCAATTTAGTAGGATGTCTTTGGAGAAATGGAAACTGGTTGTGACACTAAAACATGACCTTTCAAATTGATTGTAAGATTATAATTGTTTTCAGCTTCGTTTTTTAGAATGTCTTTGCCTGAAAGTTTATGATTTACAGTAAGAGCTTGTCATAAATGCTGACTAATAAATGCTGGCTAACTGAATAATTATGACAGTAGATATCTTCAAGTCTAGACCACTGAGACATATTATTCTACTGTAAATAAACTGGTTAGCATTGATTATAATTAATAATTTCACAAGGAAAGTATATTTAATTTATTTAATAGTGCATGTATTGTTTACAAAAAATAACAATAAAAGACTTTAGATGTACATTATAATAGAAAATTTATATAACTAATAGGGGCCATAAGAAATCCAGTGGATAGGCTATATATATCAACCCCCCAGCTAAATATGATGGGAGGAAAACGAGCATTTGTGGGTAGATTTATAGTGGTGTGTACTTGTGATAATTCGTTGGGAGTGTGTGCTTCAGGAAGAAGCGAGTTTGGCTGGGAAAACCAGCTGTTTCAGCAAAAGGAATTCCATAGAGAAAGTTCTTACACTACACAGCTGCTACCTGAGAGAGCATCTGTGTCTCGACCAGTCGAGCCCCATGACAGTAGAGCCAGACTGTGTGGTTAGGGGTCAGTCTAGCACACACAGACAAACACAATCACACACACACACACACACACACACACACACACACACACACACACACACACACACACACACACACACACACACACACACACACACACACACATTGTATCCCTGTACACCTGGTGGAAATGTGCATGTAGGCCAATGTCTCGTGTCAGTGTTTGTAATACATCCCTAGCTCTCGTTCGCTCTCATATGTGTGCGATTTTCTGAATAATTTACACTAATTCTTAATGGTTGTATTTTACACTTCTGAATAATTTACACTAATTCTTAATGGTTGTATTTTACACTGCGCACCGTACGAATAGCAATAACAGTGTAATGTTAGTGTGTTGCTGCTAAGATAACGGCATAATACTCATAATAGCACACAAATACTAAAAAGTATTAACTTTTAATTACACTGAAATATTTGTATTGATACTTTTTAGTATTTAATTAAATGTACAAGGAACATACATGCATACATGTATTTACCCTACCATTCAAAATTCAGTAAGGTAATTTTTAAAAGAAGAATGGAATAAATTTATAAAAATTGAGAGTAAATACTTGTATTATTATATCATTTAGAATTATATTACAAAAGATGTCTATTACAAATCAATGCTGTTCAGCATAGAATGATTTCTGAAATAATCATGTGACACTGAAGACTGGAGTAATGGCTGCTAAGAACTCAGCTTTGCATCACATGAATAAATTACATTTTAAAATATATTAAATTAGAAAACTGGTTTTAAATTATAATACTATTTCACAATATTACTGTTTTATTGTATTTTTTTATCAAATAAATGCAGCCTTGGTGAGCAAAAGACTTCTTTCAAAAACATAAAAAAAATCTTACCAACCCTAGACTTTTGAACAGTAGTGTACAATCATAATTTCTGAGCTTGCCATAATGCATCATGGGATTGACTTCTCCATAAAGGATACGTGTGATTCTGCCTCAGAATTTGGCCAAAAACAAAGTATCTAGTAAGCCAAATAATTAAGATGCCTTCCTTTTGGAACAGCTTTTGTGTCAAAAGGGCACCCATGATGCCTAAAATGCTGCATCCGTAGGCCGTTCACTGGCTTTTCGGAAGAGAGCTTAGGTTTCAACACTTCAGCCCAGTGTGGTGTGCCAATGTAAAAAATTTTGTTTTCCCATTTTGCAATCTCGTCAATCTACTCCTATACCACAAACATGCCTTTCTCCTATGCCTTTCTCTGTCTTTCCTATATGCATTACACTCCTGTCAAGGTCATCTAAAGGATAGATAGCATGATGCCCTTTGACCTTATATACTGCATGCAGCATGATCTCTTCTCTTTCTGGGTAGGGAATTCATCATGCCAGCACCACTTGACCTCAGCACATGTGTGGAACAGATGGGACCAGGCAAGGGTTTATGTCACAGCTGTGCTGGAGGCACTGCCCCCTGCTGAAGTATCCTTGAGTTTCTTTAAAAAGCCCTCTACTGAGGTAAACCCCAAACTGCCTGCCAGTGTTGTTGTTGCTGTATGTGGCGAACAGGACGGCCGAGGGACGTGAGAGAACGGCGCGAGGCCGGTGGTGCGATTGCTAATGAGCAGCACCTGTGAAGCACACCCGTCTCGCATCTCTCACGGAGGAGCGGAAGCATAAAGGAGGAGCGACGACGTTGATGATCGAGAGAGGAACAGGCCTGGTTTTACGTTGTGTTTTGGTTTTTGTATTTGTATTTTATTTTAGCCAGCAGTTGTCCGCGAGGGGCTGCTGGCAGTTATGTTTATTTTCGGTAGCCAGCAGTCGTCCGCGAGGGGCTGCTGGCGGTATTTTGGTTTGTTTGTTTTATTTTAAATAAAGTATGGTTGAATGTTCGCCGGTTCCCGCCTCCTTCTTCCCTGAACATTGCTACACTGGTGCCGAAACCCGGGAAGAGGGAGGAACGCGCTGTCAGAGAGTCCTCGCCGATGTGGGGAATCCGCGGTGCCATCGAGCATGGTGCGCGAGTCGCCGCCGCTCGCCGTGGGCCAGAGCCTGCTGCCATCCGCCGGGTAGGGGAGGAGCAGGGAGCGGGGGACTCGCGGCCATGGACGCTCGAGGCGGTGCGCTGGAGTGAGTTGCCGGGGGGACGGTCGAGCTCGCTGCCGGCCGCCTGGGAGTTGGAGGGGCGGCTGCCGTCCGGGAGGGAGCGCGGGAGTCGCCGCCGCTCACCGTGGGCCGGAGCCTGCTGCCGTCCACCAGGAAAAGGGGAGGAGCAGGGAGCGGGGGACTCCTACCATCTGCCCTAGAGCCCAAGGAGCCGTCGCCGTCCACCGAGGGCTACCCAGCGTCACCGCCAGGCACCGCGGAGGAGATCGCCCAGCTGGTGGGGGACCAGATGGCAGCGTGTTGTGGGAACCGGACCAAGTTTTTTTTTTGTTTTTTTTTTCCTCTCTCCCCTCTCTCGATCTGTCGCTCCTCATGCTTCCATCTCCGTTTCCCTCGGCTTGTCGGTCCATACCCCCAAGGAATCACCGCCGCCGGGGGGGGGGGGGGGGAGTAGGCACAGGCTCGTGGGTACCCCCCGGCCTGTGAGGGGCGATGGGGGTATGTGGCGAACAGGACGGCCGAGGGACGTGAGAGAACGGTGCGAGGCCGGTGGTGCGATTGCTAATGAGCAGCACCTGTGAAGCACACCGGTCTCGCATCTCTCACGGAGGAGCGGAAGCATAAAGGAGGAGCAACGACGTTGATGATCGAGAGAGGAACAGGCCTGGTTTTACGTTGTGTTTTGGTTTTTGTATTTGTATTTTATTTTAGCCAGCAGTCGTCCGCGAGGGGCTGCTGGCAGTTATGTTTATTTCCGGTTGCCAGCAGTCGTCCGCGAGGGGCTGCTGGTGGTATTTTGGTTTGTTTGTTTTATTTTAAATAAAGTATGGTTGAATGTTCGCCGGTTCCCGCCTCCTTCTTCCCTGAACATTGCTACACTGTACTTTGCCCCCTGTAATAGCAGTGCAACAATGTTTTGGTTGGCATATTTGGGTTAATATGCATATTTTTAGAGGTCTAATTCCTGGTTTCCAGCTGAAGTGCCAGCTTACAGCGCATATAATAAAATACTGTGTCCGAAGAGCTGTCTCATGCATTTCAGGATGCCAAAAGTCAGAATCTTTCTGACACATTTTTGGACCCTAATTTTACTTCAGTCTTGGGGGAACATCTGATATAAATATGCATCAAAGTGTATTTAAGCACACTAAAATGTGTTAAAGGGATAGTCTTGTCATCATTTACTCACCCTCAAATTGTTCCAAACCTGTATGAGGTTTTTTTTTTCTTATGTTGAACACAAAAGAATATATTCTGAAGAATGCTGGTAACCAGACAGTTGAAGGTAGCCACTGACTTCCATAATATTTTTTTCCTACTATGGAAGCCAATGGCTAGCGTCAACTGTCTGGTTACCAACATTCTTCAGAACATCTTCTTTTGTGTTCAACAGAAGAAAGAAAATCATACAGGGTTTGAACAACATAAGGGTGAGTAAATGATGACAAAATCTTCACTTTAGGGTGACCTATCCCTTTAAATGAAGCTGAAAGTATTATATTATTTATAGCAAAATGCATGCAGAAAGTCAATGATGACCATGGAGGATTTTTATCACAATATTTTTTTCAATATTTCTTCACGCAAAGCTATGGTTTCAGAAGACCTGAAATATAACACATAAGTCAGATGGACTATATACAATTCTTTTATAGTGCTATTTTTGTCCTTTATGTAGCTTGACAGCCATTGGTCCCCATCCAATTTCACTGTATGGAAAAGACAAGAGAGCAGCTGAACATCTGCTGAACATCTCCTTTTGTGCCCCAAGGAAGAATGAAAGTCTTACAGGGAAAGACAAGAGGGCTAGTGAGTGTGATAATTTTTCAGAATTTTTGGGTGAACTATCTCTTTAATGTTTTCTTTTATTTAAAAATGTGCCGTTTAAATGCCACTATGTTCTAGCTGACAACATACTGTAAAGGCTTGATTAAAGTATCTGGAATTGAGTCAGGTTTTTGATTCAATTACAGCTAAAGACGGCCTGCTGTGTGATGCAAATAATTGACATCTCTACCATAAATCTTCAAACATCAAAAAGAAGAAATCTGACTACATCCACACCCTCAGTTGCTGGTCTCACTTCATGCAATTCAGCTCACCTTCTTCTACAGAAATTATCTTGATTGTTTATTTCAAGATTTTCTCAGATTGGGTTGCTTCCACCAAATTTTACGTAATAGTTTTGAGACAATTTTGTGTCGCATAAAGCTTTAAACATTAATTTGAAAAATCAGAGCAGTCTCTGTTTGTTTTTCCCTCTGATCTCTGTGGACTAGTTTCTAGAATGGTTTGGTTCAGCTAATTAGTAATGGGAGAGAGAGAGAGAGAGAGAGAGAGAGAGAGAGAGAGAGAGAGAGAGAGAGAGAGAGAGAGAGAGAGAGAGAGAGAGCGAGAGAGAGAGAGAGAGAGAGAGAGAGAGAGAGAGAGAGAGAGAGAGAGAGAGAGAGAGAATGAAAAAGAGTGGATAGATTAAGGAGGAAATATGAATGGTTATTTATCTTTGTTCATCACCTCATTTTGTATAAGATGTCCATAATTGTTTATGAGAAAGTGCAGTAATTGCGATTTGAAAATTCCAGCTAACACCAAGAACAAAAAGATAGTTTACACTAGCTGCCATTTTTTAAGAGCTTTAACTACATAATGTAATTCCAAAATGAAATACAACTGAAGTAGGTGGTTGGGAGTCATGTTCACCCAGTTATAATGGCTACTGCACCCCTGCTAGCACTGGTGCCACTTTATAGAGATTAGATGAGAGTCCATATTTGTCTCTCCAAATTTCCCAGTGCCAATGCGCATCCCGCCTTCCCTGATGCCTAGCCTCATATGACGCCTATAGCTGATGAGTCCACCATGGACCCTGATGAATGGCTGCACTTAGAGATGGATGAGGCACCACACAGGGACAGTGGTAACTGCCCTACTTCTTGCAATGAGTTTGAATTTAAAGCTCAAAGGAATTGTTCCTACCCAACTTCTCATTTTACTATAGTTCCATATCCCAAACTCATGCTGAGATTCTTGTGAATTATGGTATAGGACGAGCAAAATTCCCATTCCCTCAATGGCAACCTTGGTTGGTTCCTGTTCATTAATTACATCCATCATACCATGCATACCATCATATTTAAATTCATGAACATTAAAAAAAACAAATCTTATGCTTTCTTTGAATCCTCAGAAAGAAAGAAAATCATAGCTAACACACACATTTTTTGCACTCTGGGATCATGCTTTTCCAATATTTGTAAAGCTGAGTACATCAAAAGAAGCTTCTTGATGAAAGTCTTTCACTGGCCTTGCAACTTTCTAATTTAATATATATTAATTACCCTCTTATTTATGCATTACATAACAGCGTTTGCTAACAACTCATGTAAGACCCTCATGATTTATTTACTGCCCTTACAGAAGTGACAGAGTCAGACCAACCATCACAATCTAAAATGAGATAAAGATTCCACAAATACTGCTCACATATTCCCTAGGGGTAAAGTGAACGCGATCACTTATTCCACTTGCTCCGGTCTGTTTCTCCTGACTCTTTTCCTGCTGATCTCCTGCTGATTGTTTTCCACGCCGGCCTTGAGTTTTGTCCTTTCAGATAAGTATCCATGAGAGACGTGACACACTCAGCCTAATCAGCTTTAACAGGTAAAGGACAAAATAGTCCCTTGTCTTTTTTTCTTCTTTGAGAATTTAGCTTGAAGAGTTGAGCCAGAGATGCAAAACTCAAATAGTAGAAGCGGTGATGTAAAAATACCCCCTGTCAAGAAGCACACCTTGAGTGAGACAGATGGTCTACTGATTTTATTTGAAAGGCTGCCACATGCCACTCTATTACACTGTCCTTCTTCCGGACTTTATCAACAGGATTTCAGTATTATTGTGACGGATCCTGAGCGACATGCTCTCTCAACAGTTAGACAAACTGATTGCGTAATCGCTGAAAATACTGCATTAAATCATTAAAGGTGCCATATGTAAAAATTGAGGTAAAAATATCCAAAAAATGAGCTACACGTATCAAAAGAATGAGAAGAAATAAGTGCAATGATGTCATTAAAAAAATGACAAGTTATAGTGCTGCCGAGATATAAACCTGAATTAGCATGCTAAATTACTGGCCCCGGCCCGGCCGGTGTCTAATACCAGTTTCGGCCATGGGAGGCGGTATGCGGGCAATAGGGGTGGGAATCTCTAGGCACCTCACGATTTGATTCGATTACGATTCAGAGGGCTGCGATTCGATGCTAAAGCGATTATCGATTATCTGAATCTTTTTGTGTGTGTGTGTGAATATAAATACTTTGCTTTAAAAGTACAAAGTGATGAATATTTGATGATAATTTTTACTTTTCACACCGTTTTAAAAATGAAAACAGTACAGTATACTGTACACTTAACTTTTTATTATAAAAAGAAAAAAAGAATTTTATTATAATTGTATTTCATATAATAATGTCATTTTTACTTGTTATATCAAATGTGATAATTGCTAGTTCATTTAAAATATCAAAATATGCTCCTCATACACTTACCCTAATTTAAATGAAATAACTATGTCATAATATTGTGAGATTTACACCATTATGGAAACAATAGAGAATGAATCAACATTCTCTGTGATCGATTCGCGCTTGGGTAGCATTTTTCGACAAGGCAGCACAAAACCGAGTGTTTTTCCTCCTCTGGGTGGAAACGTGTCATATGGCTTCACATATTTGTCGTGTTTCCGAAATATTTTAGTTTTATTCTACAAAGCTTACAACTAGTGTGGCTCTTGTCCAGCTCCTTTCCCCCTTCAACTTCATAGAAGCCAAAATATTTCCACACGTCAGCTTTTAACGAGGAGGGTGTTTGGATTTCGCGCTCAGCCTTCGCGTCTCTGTTATGTGCACACGCCACAGACGGTCCGGGCACTGCACTTCCGCGCTTCAGAGTTCCGTCTTTTGCGTTCCGTCAATATTACGTTATTATAAATATATATCTAAAAAAAAAATTTTTTTTTTTTGAAAATCGATTTTTGACATTTGTGAATCGATTCAGAATCGTCCACGTCCGCATCGCGATGCATCTAAGAATCGATTTTTTCCCCCACCCCTAGCGGGCAACATACATAACCACCAGCCAAACTGCAACACACGAATAACTCACACGGCTTGTATCACTTTAATCTCTAAAAATCTCCAAATGCTCCACGTGAAACTGCGGTCTTACTATAGTGTCAATTGATTTGATTAATATGCGCGAGGGAGAGAGAGCAGGACCGCGCTCATGTTGATTGTAGACGCGAGAGTGCGCGCGCGCTGCCGAGCTCTCGCTCTCTCTCTCTCTGCTCGTAATGCGCCCTGTCAAGCGCAGCGGCAGCAGTCATTCTATTCTACATCCCTCACCGATCAAAATAGGCTTTGGCGGGACAAAGCAGACTATTTGACGGTTTTAGAAGATTAACAACCTGAAACTAAAAAACAGACTAGAGTAGGCCAACTTTCTGGAGGTATACTGCCCCCATCTGGTATGGAATATGTGGAGTATGAATTGATTTTTTGACATAAGGCACCTTTAAGGTAGTCATAACACACAAGGTGTCACACAACCTCTTTTTGGCATTACATTTAAGCATTTGGCAGATGGTGTTGTCCAAAGAGATTTACACTGCACACAATCTATACATTTTTTATCACTATACATGTTCACTGGAAACTGAACCCATAACCTTGGTATTGTATGGACCATGCTGTACCAGTTGAGCTTTTAAAACACGTTCTATTAACATTTACGTCCATGTCTTTGGATAAAATATGTATCCTTCAGCTTGCCTGACACTCTACTTTAGTAAAAATTAATTTCATACCTTAAAATGCTTCTTATTTCACTGAAAATCAATCAAAAGTTTCTAAACAGAACAGCCGTAATCTATTAACCAAAAACCTTTCTCTTACAGGAATAGTTTACCTAAAATTGAAAATTCTGTTATGATTTACTCACTCATATGTTATTCCAAAGTCATGTGCTTTTCCTTCTTCTGTGGAACATAAAAGGAGATATGTTGAAGATTGTCTCATCTGTTTGTCTTTTTGGAGCTTGAACGTTTTGGACTTTTATATTATGGACAAAAAGTTAGAGTGAAATTACTCCATACAATTCGACTGCTATACTACAAGTCATCAAAAGCTACATTATTTATGATGAACAGAGAAATATGTAAATCAAACCAAAACATTGATCAACGCATACACAAATTACATAAAATATGGTGACATAAACAAACAGCTAAAAAAATCTTTCATGTTATATAGAAGAAAGAAAGCGTTCAATTTTGGACCAACATGAGGGTGAGTAAAAGACATATTTTTCATTTTGGGGTGAACAGATTTCTGCTCTTCTAAAATGTCTTTAGAGGTTTAGACTTCTGTGAAATCAGAGCATGGCAGTCACTTATGGAGCTCTAACGTGTTTGTTTAGTTGTAGGATCTACTAAAATGATAGAAAATTAGAAAATTCTGTCATCATTTACTCAACCTCATGTTGTTCCAAACTTGTATGACTTTCTTTCTTCCGCAGAACACAACATAAGAAATTTTAAAATAATTTTGGTAATTGTTTTTGGTGACCATTGACTTCCATGGTATGGACAAAAACACTGAGATGTTTCTCAAAATATTGTCTTTTATGTTCCACAGATGAAAGATCGTCAAATGGTTTGGAACAACATGAGGGTGAGTTAATGATGACAGAATTTCCATTTTCGGTGAACTATCCCTTTAAGTCTGCAAGTGAACAAACACTTTAGAGGTCCATTAGGGATTGCTGCCGTCTTTTAATTTTGTAGAATTCTAAACCTCTGAGAGACATTTGAAAATAGCTGGAATCTGCATAAATTGATGGTTGGCCACAAAACACAATTTCCCTTAACATTTTTTACAGTTTCCAGTTATGTATCTTTGCTGTTTCCATCAGGGCGCTTTTATAATTTGCTTGTAATTTTATCACGTGTATAGCAGCATTGCTTGTAACACCATTTATCTAACCTACATTAGCCCACAATGGATTAATCTATGCGTAGAACATTACTATTCAGAGGATAACCTCTCTAAAACTATCTGTCTTTTTCTTTCTCAGACTTTTCTACAGGGAAAGGCCCTGAAAGGTCGTATTAAGACCCTCACACATAAATCAATAGCTGTCACAATTGACCGTTCGCAAAGACCCGCCCCCTTTAGTTACTATTGCTATGTCCGACAAGCCATGTCCACTCTCGTGCCACATCATATTCTCACACAGTGAAAAATACATTGCGGAGCAAAGAGGACACTGACAACACACTGACAGACAGCACAGACCAGGTTACCTTTGATATGAAACAAAGTCTCAACTTTCAAATTTGGTAATTTTTTTAAAGAAATGTAAACAATAAATATCGTTTTGTGGCTCTTTAATGTGTGGTGACAGATCGCTGTAGAGCCTCTAAAAGCTGCTCGTGAACCGATCGTCTCTTCCTTCTAGTTAATTTATAGCATCAAATAAACATGAAAGAACATAAGAAGGAATGTTGCTTTAACCGCGGAAAGACATCAGTACACTCCGTTTTTCAAGTTTAAATCCTCCGGCGTTAATCTACTAACTCTCCGGACTGCTTTGTCGTACAAAAATGGCGGATTCTGCGGATGGCGGATTATGATTGGTCAGATTGCCTGTCAATCAAACTCCCTGCGAAGGGACAATTGTAGGGTCTCAGAGAGCCCCCTTGCCTCAGTGTGCTGCAGTCTGGGCCAACATATTTCACACTCACAGGTGTCACACAAGCACATCTCAATCTCTATTTCTGAGCTCAGCTCAAAAGGCGAGAGCCCAAGATGAACTACCGTTCACCTTCCCACCAAAAGCACTATCACTGTCAAAAACAGAGGTGAAACATGAAAAAGCCAAGCTCTGCCAGCCTATCAAAGCAGCGGTAGGAAAACACTGGACAGGGTTGTATCTGCACACCTGTGGGAAATCAGGGAGACTCCATTCACACACCACGGCATTATACACAACACAACAGCTCGATGAGGTACCCATTAGGCAGGCATTTAGAAAATGGGAGGATAACATTGCATTTATTTGATTTTATACATTTAAAAACAGACCGGAAGAGCCCAGTAAATGCTATACCGAGGCTCTGTTGAGGGTAATGGCCAATTATTAGCCAGCAGAACAACTGACTCTAAGGGAAGTATTTTACCCTACTGCACCTAGTAAGACATGCCATGTGACTGAGCTTTAGAAAAACAATGCTGATATTCAGAACAAAAGCATAAATGAATGTGCGTATATGTGCGAATATGTGTATAAATGAATCAGTTATTGTACACAATTGTACAATTCATATACCATTTCAACAGTTATATAAACAAGTTAAGACAGAGTAACACATTGTACACACAATTTGACAAGTTATATTGTCTAATGTTGCTCACTAGCAAAATAATGCAGCCAAAGCTGGATCTAGACTATTAGCCTGGAATTCCGCAAAATACAGAAAGCAGAGTGATTTAAAAAGTGATGCATGGGAATCATAAAGAACCATAATTTGTATAATCAATAATTAATATGGGCCATTTCATGGTGGTATGGTTGTTATAATTTTTGAAATAACTAAATAGATTTATAGAAAAAGGAACTGATACACTAAGTGATTACTGAACTGTGACACCAAAGATTCTTTATGGAATTATATTCTTTTGGATTATATAAAAGGTTTCACCCTGTAGGGAATCAGACACACAGGCTAAGATTTTCTGAAAAGTAGATGAAAAGCAAGGATATGTTTAATTTTATAAAACAAGAATTACTTCTAAAAATTACAAGTAGACCCTGAACTGAGCAAAGAGGTTTAGAGACACTCCATTAATTCCTGAATATGCAAAAGATGCCTTGACTAATTAAAGTAATAAGAAGATAAAAAGGCACAGGAGCTTTTGCTAGCGTTCCATAAGGTGCTTTATCTTGGGCGGACAGTGTGGCGCATTCTAGCCACAGCCACAGCAAGACACACAAATCACGCACACGATAGCTGCACTTTTGGACTATTTGTGATGTCCATGTTTGATAGTGAATGCAACACTGTGAATTGCAAATTAATCTCAAACAGCGGTATGGCTGTAAAGGGCAGGAATCACCCAAGCAACTGGAGTTATTTATAGTAATTATAACACGTGTAGTTACATTTAAGGTGTGAGCTGATATTTGGTTAAAATAGGTCAAATAGCTCTTAAAATAAAACTACTTTGATATTTTCTGCATGTACTATCAATTTACTGATTGTCACAAGATAAATATATGAACAATACCTTAAAGAGTCATACTATGCAAGTATTAAAAAACATGTTTTTGTATTATATATATTATTATCAAATCCTGTTGTGTTGTTGAAGATGAAATGACAGAACTTACACTCAAAGAAATTTGGTCTATGAAAATGATCAGTGGGATATACTGATTTCCAATGCCCCCTAGTGTGGTAAGAGGCTGGTGTTTAATACAGCAAAAGCTTTTGCTGTATGTTCACAAACACTCCACAAGGTAAAACTTTGAAATCCAAGTTTCACTTTAAATTACCTTTAATAAAACCAGCAACGCATGACCATCTGTTAATGACTTACAAGTTAGCTTTGAACAACTCTCTGTGACATCCTTGCAAACCTAATTGCTTAGAAAATGTACCATTTGATTTGAACTCTTCATGGCAGTGCTGCTATGTATACTCATATATAATGTGCAAATGTAAACTGTTTGGCTCTTATACTCTGGGATGGCTTTAAAGGAGAATGAGCCATCACTGTCAAGATAAGTGTGTCTGTTAGGGAAGGAGGAGCTGCAAAGAGCCCTTTTAAGGACAGATAAAACATCTGCTTTGCACAGAGAGAACATTTCCTCTTAAATTACCTCCCTACCTGACAGAGAAAATGTGATATCTTACTCTCCCTAACTCCCCAAAGCCTAAAATAAAGCCTCTAACATGATGAGAACAGTTATGAATAGGACCATATGAGACTCTTATCAAGTGTCTGATTACCGTTACCTGAAAACAAATCTATTTCCTGTCTCCTGGAACATTAATAACACAACTGAACAATTATTCTCGTACAATATTGCATATAGCACATAGTTTTAAATGAGATATCAAGCTTTTCAAATGTGTAAGTATGAGTTGGTGTCGAAATTCTGGACAAACTAGAGAATCATTGTAAATATAATACAAATAAAGCCAATCACTAGTGATATGAAGGTAACTGAAGACACATAGCAGACCAGAGACAAAAGGTATCAAAAAGCTACTCTGGTTTCCTAAGATGCTGTAATAAAAGTCATAAAATATTCAGCAGGTAAATTACTTGGAAGTTGTGAGACTTGGTAAACAAAGCATTGCCTGCTTTAATTTAACAGTTACATAATTAACATCTTCATCAAAAGTAACACAATTAAACCTCATTGTTGCTGTAAGCATAGCCTAGATATTCAAAACACCCTGGTGGGTCTCATTTTGCACATAATGTGATTTATGGATTGCTCCTTCAAGTTCAACTGTGTAGGCCTATTTAAGATACAACAAAATATTGGGTAATTCACTATTGGTTATACTACAACAAAGTGTGCAACTGCGTCGAAAAAAATCTTTAAAGTGCACAGCAAGACAGAAGATGAATGTTTATGCCAGCGTTTTTTAACTGGAAACTTGCTTTCCTTTCTTTTTTGCAAAGAGAATAGACTATTTTACTTTTTTAATTGTCCAACTGACACCTGCGTCATGTACACTAATAGCACTGGCTTAACATGCATTGGTTTTCCTAATCGATCATACATAAATTGGCTAAAATGTCTTTTTAAATGTATAAATAACTTACCATGTCTGAGACAGTATCTGCCATTAATGTATCTTAAATAATTAACATCACAGACAACTGCAAGCAAGACTTTTTACAAGGAGGACAAAATCCAACTTGACTCATAAAACTTTGACATGATTTTAATGCACTGATCACTGGATATAATTGCACCTAACATGCTTCCAGTGCAATTTCAGTGTAACTAAAACAATACAAGTAACAGCCATCATAAATATAAAGAAAATGAGTGTATGTCTTATGTTAACATAGTCTTACCTGCAAATGGCCCTGGTACATATTTAGTGGAGAATAAAAATGGTCCCGGGCTATGGATCACAGCTAGATGAGCACAAGAAATATGATGACACTTCTAATGTTCATGCGTGCGAGAGTGTTCTGAAAGTACTGAAAGAACTGCTCTTTAAATTGAGTCCTGTAAGGGAAGCCGACACACTGGAGCTGTCTCGTGAACCAAGTGCTGAATTTTCGCGCACGCGATAGCTTTCGTCACCGATGCACTTTATAAGGTGAGGAGGCTTCCAAGCTTCACGCGCGCCGGCGAGTCTCTTCACCAACTTGCTGAGGCGCGCGATGGATGCGCTGATCGCTCGAGAATCCTGCCTACGTCATAATCAAAGCCCCGGTGTGGCTCTCAGCGTTTTATCTTAGTTGGTCTGATTCTTCAGCAATTCCTCCCTCCTTTATCAGACCCCCCTCCCCTCTCTCTCTCTCTCTCTCTCTCTCTCTCTCTCTCTCTCTCTCTCTCTCTCTCTCTCTCTCTCTCTCTCTCTCCTTGTCGACTGTTCGTCCCCTCCTCTCCCTCAACGGGTTTAGGCGGAGTCGGTTCCGTCATTTACAGAAGTCATTCGCTGCACGCGCAGATGCTCAGTCCAGGTGTTCTCATCGTTTTAATGTTAAGCTGTAGCGACTAACTAATTAAATCAAGTGAATAGCTATCTCGGTCTTCGTGTGATGTTCCTGTATCTTCTGAGCAAGGAGGCGACACTTGCATTTGTTTTGCTTTTGTTACACAATAGTCAGTTGCCAGGGGTGTGATAAGGTTAAGACATGTAGCAGAAAACATGCTTATTAACAACATGCAAAATAAATGCTTATTTGCTTATGTTTTTTTTAAGTAGCTAAAAGGTTTTGTTGACTTGCATCACTAAAGGGAAAAAATAGGCTAAACAATATGGACAAATGAATATTTCATTTGTATTAATTGCTTCTCTTTAACGAATTATATTACATTAAGTTAATGTAGCTATGTTGATATTATATTAAGTTAGCCTAAATCTAAATAGTGATTGCTCTATTGATTAATTGCAAATGCTAGGTTATATACAAATATTTTAACATATACATTTGTGTAGGCCTGTGTGCACATACAGGTCCTTCTCAAAAAATTAGCATATTGTGATAAAGTTCATTATTTTCCATAATGTAATGATAAAAATTAAACTTTCATATATTTTAGATTCATTGCACACCAACTGAAATATTGCAGGTCTTTTATTGTTTTAATACTGATGATTTTGGCATACAGCTCATGAAAACCCAAAATTCCTATCTCAAAAAATTAGCATATCATGAAAAGGGTCTCTAAACAAGCTATTAACCTAATCATCTGAATCAACTAATTAACTCTAAACACCTGCAAAAGATTCCTGAGGCTTTTAAAAACTCCCAGCCTGTTTCATTACTCAAAACCGCAATCATGGGTAAGACTGCCGACCTGACTGCTGTCCAGAAGGCCATCATTGACACCCTCAAGCAAGAGGGTAAGACACAGAAAGAAATTTCTGAACAAATAGGCTGTTCCCAGAGTGCTGTATCAAGGCACCTCAGTGGGAAGTCTGTGGGAAGGAAAAAGTGTGGCAAAAAACGCTGCACAACGAGAAGAGGTGACCGGACCCTGAGGAAGATTGTGGAGAAGGACCGATGAAGATTTCATTTTTCAGCATGACCTGACACCTGCTCACAGTGCCAAAACCACTGGTAAATGGTTTACTGACCATGGTATTACTGTGCTCAATTGGCCTGCCAACTCTCCTGACCTGAACCCCATAGAGAATCTGTGGGATATTGTGAAGAGAAAGTTGAGAGACGCAAGACCCAACACTCTGGATGAGCTTAAGGCCGCTATCGAAGCATCCTGGGCCTCCATAACACCTCAGCAGTGCCACAGGCTGATTGCCTCCATGCCACGCCGCATTGAAGCAGTCATTTCTGCAAAAGGATTCCCGACCAAGTATTGAGTGCATAACTGAACATAATTATTTGAAGGTTGACATTTTTTTTTGTATTAAAAACACTTCTTTTATTGGTCGGATGAAATATGCTAATTTTTTTAGATAGGAATTTTGGGTTTTCATGAGCTGTATGCCAAAATCATCAGTATTAAAACAATAAAAGACCTGAAATATTTCAGTTGGTGTGCAATGAATCTAAAATATATGAAAGTTTATTTTTTATCATTACATTATGGAAAATAATGAACTTTATCACAATATGCTAATTTTTTGAGAAGGACCTGTATATACATATACAGTAGCCTACAAACACACACACACACACACACACACACACACACACACACACACACACACACACACACACACACACACACACACACACACACACACACACACACACGTCACATGATCCTTCAGAAATCATTACACTTTTGATCAATTAAATGCATCCGTGCTAAATAAAAGTATTAATTCTCTCTCGTACACACACGTTGGGTTTTCATGTTTTATGGGGACAGAGACCTAATGATTTTTATACTGTACAAACTATATTCTATCCTCTAACCCTACAACTAAATCTACCCATCACAGAAAACTTTCTGCATTTTTACAATTTAAAAAAATATCACTTATTTTTTGACTGATGTATAAGCTGTTTCCTCTCTCACACACACACACACACACACACACACACACACACACACACACACACACACACACACACACACACACACACACACACACACACACACACACACACACACACACACACACATGCAGCACACACAAACACACAGTAAAGGCACATTATATAAGTTTCGCTTCTGGTTGCTTATTCAAATTAAAGGCGTAACTTGATGACGCCGTGAATGAGCGTGGACTCATGGAAGTTGTTGCCTTCGTCTCCACTGCCGATGGAAGGCAATCCGACAGGACTCAGGCAGAAAACATATTCATGGATGAGCTAATGTATTAAAGTTTTATTAATGTTATTGTGATAAAGCAGGGCAGGCCGAGTGGCTGGGACATTTTTTTGTTGTTTTTATTATGCTTATATGCCACAGTCGGCCTCTGCCACTCCTTTCGTTTAGTTGTTTATGTTTATTTTACGATTGAAGTTACGTTTAAAGTTCATCTTCTTCCCTGAACTTGAACATTGTTACAGTTACGTTTGATCATTTAAATTCACATTATTTTATTTCATTCGAATGAAACAGCAACATGTCCTGAATTACTCAAACAGGTCACTTTATATGACAATTTTGTCGATTGCTCGACTAAGTTACATTGCTCGATTGCTTTTGTCCGCCTCGCTACCTGCTGTGAGCTGTGAGTTTGTTTGCGTCGTGGCTGTCTAAGCCTCGTATTAGCTTCGTATTTCCTTCTGTTTTTCCGTATTTCTCTCTTTATTCTGTTCTGAACCATCTTTTAACTCATAATTACAACTCGGACTGTTGGCCAGACGCGTCTCAAGCCATTATTGTCACAGTGTCTGGTTGTGTTCCCTTGTTTATCACTAGAGGTCCTCGTTCTCACGGTGTCCTTCACATTTGACTTCAATTCCCAGCATTCTGTCTGTCACTGTCACTCATCAGTTCATTGCACTCAGCTGTTTCCCGTAATCATTGTTCCCAGCTGTTCTGTGTTAGTCTTGTTAGATATGTGTATATATTCCCTGTCTGTGTTAGTATGTGTACGGAGTCGTTGGTTTATGTCACCACACTTTCTAGTCTTTATCTGCCCGTTTCTTGTTTTTGTCTTGTGTTTTGGATTGCCTTATTGGATTTGACCCTGCCTGGATGACTACGAGTCTGGATTGTCCTTTAATTAAAAAGACTAGTGCTCTTGGATTTTCTGCCTCCTGTGTGTGTTCCGTGACAGAACGACTCCGTCCTCAGAAATCCAGCAGTAATTTTTTTTTTTTTTTTTTTTTGGAAGATCTCGTCCCCAGTCACCATGTGGATTCCACGTAGCGAGCTTGCTCCCGCAGAGAGAGAGAATGGCATCTCGTTACTGGAATATTTTTCTAGATGCGCACAAAGGCATGAGGAGATCAGGGCAGTTGAGGCTTCACCACTGGTCTCATCGAGCGCTGGGACTCCGTCGATGGTTTTGTCCAGTTCAGAGGCGGCAGAAATCCGTCTGAAGGGACGGAGGAGGAGGAGACCTCTGTCTGCCCAGTCAGAGACTGTTCACGTCACGTCTGCCCAGTCAGAGACTGTTCACGTTCCGTCTGCCCAGTCAGAGACTGTTCACGTTCCGTCTGCCCAGTCAGAGATTGTTCACGTCCCGTCTGCCCTGTCAGAGACTGTTCACGTCCCGTCTGCCCTGTCAGAGACTGTTCACGTCCCGTCTGCCCAGTCAGAGACTGTTCACGTCCCGTCTGCCCAGTCAGAGACTGTTCACGTCCCGTCTGCCCAGTCAGAGACTGTTCACGTCCCGTCTGCCCAGTCAGAGACTGTTCACGTCCCGTCTGCCCAGTCAGAGACCGTTCACGTCCCGTCTGCCCAGTCAGAGACTGTTCATGTCCCGTCTGCCCAGTCAGAGACTGTTCACGTTCCGTCTGTCCAGTCAGAGACTGTTCACGTTCCATCTGCCTTCCTGGACCTGGACTATCTGGAGCGTCTGGCTCGGATCCTGCTGCTGTCTGCTGTTCCAGAGCCGGAACCAGTGTCTCCTGTTCCAGAGCCGGAACCAGTGTCTGCTTTTCCAGAGCCATTGCCTGTTCCAGAGCCGGAGGCAGAGCCATTGCCTGTTCCAGAGCTGGAGGCAGAGCCATTGCCTGTTCCAGAGCCGGAGGCAGAGCCATTGCCTGTTCCAGAGCCGGAGGCAGAGCCAATGCCTGTTCCAGAGCCAGAGCCAGTGCCATCTGCCTTCTTGGATCTGGACTATCTGGAGCGTCTGGCTCGGATCCTTGACATGCCGTGTCTGCTGTTCCAGAGCCGGAGCCAGTGTCTGCTGTTCCAGAGCCGGAGGCAGAGCCAGTGCCCGTTCATGAACCGGAGGCAAAGCCATTGCCCGTTCCAGAGCCGGAGGCAGAGCCAAGGCCTGTTCCAGAGCCTATGCCTGTTCCAGAGCCAGAGGCAGAACCAGTGCCTGTTCCTGAGCCGGTGTCTGTGTCTGTTCCAGAGCCAGTGTCTGTTCCAGAGCCAGTGTCTGTGCCAGAGCCAGTTTGTTTCTGTGTTTGTGTCTGTTCTTGTGGTTGTTGCAGTTCTGGTGTCTGTTCCTGAGCCGGTGTCTGTTCCTGAGCCGGTGTCTGTTCCTGAGCCGGTGTCTGTTCCTGAGCCGGTGTCTGTTCCTGAGCCGGTTTCTGTTCCTGTGCCCTGGCCGCCCGAGGGGTCCTCACCGCCCTGGCCGCCCGAGGGGTCCTCACCGCCCTGGCCGCCCGAGGGGTCCTCACCGCCCTGGCCGCCCGAGGGGTCCTCACCGCCCTGGCCTCCCGAGGGGTCCTCACCACCCTGGCCGCCCGATGGACTGTCTGTTTCACCATGGCTGCCGATTAAACCCTCACCCCTTGTTCCTGTCTCCCTTTACGGACCTGGCCTACCATCCCTCCCCTGATCCTCCACCGTTCCACCTCCCTCCTGAACTCTTGTGTCGTGTTTTAGTGTTGTCGTGGAGTGTCTGGTAGCCGCTCCTTAGAGGGGGGGTTATGTCACAGTGTCTGGTTGTGTTCCCTTGTTTATCACTAGAGGTTCTCGTTCTCACGGTGTCCTTCACATTTGACTTCAATTCCCAGCATTCTGTCTGTCACTGTCACTCATCAGTTCATTGCACTTAGCTGTTTCCCGTAATCATTGTTCCCAGCTGTTCTGTGTTAGTCTTGTTAGATATGTGTATATATTCCCTGTCTGTGTTAGTATGTGTACGGAGTCGTTGGTTTATGTCACCACACTTTCTAGTCTTTATCTGCCTGTTTCTTGTTTTTGCCTTGTGTTTTGGATTGCCTTATTGGATTTGACCCTGCCTGGATGACTACGAGTTTGGATTGCCCTTTAATTAAAAAGACTACTGCTCTTGGATTTTCTGCCTCCTGTGTGTGTTCCGTGACAATTATACGGCTGGAACCGCAAATACGGTTGGTACATTGGTTGTTGGTCGTAGAGCGAGACACCGCTTCACTGCTGTTCGCCCTGCGATCGACTGCTTTTGTCAGCCTCGTTGCCCGCTGTGAGTTTGTTTGTTTGCGCAAATACGGTTTGAACATTGGTTGTTGGTCGTAGAGCGAGACACCGCTTCACTGCTGTTCGCCCTGCGATCGGCTGCTTTTGTCAGCCTTGTTGCCCGCTGTGAGTTTGTTTGTTTGCGTTTGTTTGTTTGCGCAAATATGGTTTGAACATTGGTTGTTGGTCGTAGAGCGAGACACCGCTTCACTGCTGTTCGCCCTGCGATCGGCTGCTTTTGTCAGCCTTGTTGCCCGCTGTGAGTTTGTTTGTTTGCGTTTGTTTGTTTGCGCAAATATGGTTTGAACATTGGTTGTTGGTCGTAGAGCGAGACACCGCTTCACTGCTGTTCGCCCTGCGATCGACTGCTTTTGTTAGCCTCGTTGCCCGCTGTGAGTTTGTTTGTTTGCGTTTGTTTGCGCAAATACGGTTTGAACATTGGTTGTTGGTCGTAGAGCGAGACACCACTTCACTGCTGTTCGCTCTGCGATCGACTGCTTTTGTCAGCCTCGTTGCCTGCTGTGAGTTTGTTTGTTTTCCAGTCTATCGTGCGTCTACATTACACCCATACCACTAAAAAGACGTTTTTTACCCAAGACTTGAGTCATAAATTAGTATAAATATTAATAGCATCACTGGTTGCATCATTGCTAACTTACTGTCCATCTGTTAAAATGGCGAATATATCAGGTGTATGTCATCTACCTTTTGGTGCAGATGAGAACAAATCTGAATTGCTCGCGGTGCAGTGATTTAGAAGCTGTAGAAAAGCAGATCCGTGACCTTCTAGAGAGACAAGCTGAGCTGAGAGACCGGCGTTTAGCTCTTGAAACATCACACGCTGATGCACACGGATCAGTGATTAACGTTAGTAACCCGCTGACGCTGACCTTGTCTACTCCGTGCGTTTCTCAGCATTGGTCCCGAGCGTCCAGGTCACGATCAGCCATGATTTCATTCACTCCGGCTCCAACACACCACCACGAAGCCTGGGTGGTTTCGCGGAAGCCGCGAGCCAGGACAAGAATCTTTTCGCCCCTCCCGGTTTTCGAAATCTCCACTCAAAACCGCTTCTCCCCTCTTCGCGAAACGGAACGCGATGCTGTGATCATCGGCGATTCCACCGTCCGACACGTCTACGCTATGTAGGTAAAAGTAAGGTGCACAGTCACTGCTTTCCTGGTGCTCGTGTTCTCAATATCACTGCGCGGGTAACTGAGATCTTGAACGGTGACGAGCGCGTCAGAGCTGTTGTACTGCACACGGGAGCTAACGACATTAGGCTGCGACAGACGGAGGTTCTGAAGAAAGACTTCAGGAGCCTTATCGATACGGTACGCAGCACATCGCCTGAAACATCGATTATTGTGTCTGGACCGCTTCCTACGTACCGACGAGGGCATGAAAAGTTCAGTAGATTATTCGCGCTAAATGAATGGTTATTGTCATGGTGCAATGAGCAGAAACTGATTTTTGTAAATAATTGGAATCTGTTTTGGGAGCGACCAAGGCTCTTCCGTGCTGATGGCTTACACCCAAGTAGAATCGGGGCAGATCTTCTGTCGGATAACATCTCCAAGATGTTAAATACTATTTGACTAGTAACCAAAAATCCAAATCACAGTCTCTACTGTAATAATTTCGATGTTCTGTGCCTTACTGAAACCTGGCTTAAACCAAATGATTATTTCAGTCTAAATGAGTCTACTCCGCCAGGATACTGTTATAAGCATGAGCCCCGTCTGATCGGTCGTGGCGGCGGTGTTGCAACAATCTACAGAGATATCCTTAATGTTACTCAGAAAACTCGTCATAGGTTTAATTCGTTTGAAGTGCTAAATGTTGCGCTCTTAGATGTAAGAAAAAAATCCCTATTATCTCTAGCATTGGCTACGTATATAGACCTCCAGGGCCTTACGCCAATTTCCTAAAAGAGTTTGCTGACTTTCTATCAGATCTTTTGGTCAACGTCGATAAAGCATTAATTGTTGGAGAGTTTAACATACATGTAGATAATTTAAATTAGGGATGCACCGATCCGATACTCAGCATCGGTATCGGCTCCGATACAGCCATTTTTGCCGGATCGGGTATCGATCAGACAAGGCCGATCCAAATCCGATATTGTGCGTATACTATTCTGTGTTATTGTTAAGCCCACAAAAGCACCAAAAACATTATAAAGCACCATAAAGTTTTCGTGCACTATATTACAAGTGTTCTGAAGCCATTATAGTATAATGTGAGATAGAAATTAACATTTAAGTCATTAAAAACTGTAAAAAGAAAAGGCTCAATAAACTATTGCATAGATAGATACTACTGTATAATACACTACGCATCAATATGTCTTTCGTTTGTGCTTTGAACTTTTCAATGCGGACTCGACGCGCTGTGACTCCATGTTGCTTCAAGCGCATCATTCTGCGCTCGGGATGCGCATAAGCGCTTTGAGCCGCACTGTATTGCAGACTTTCATAATACAGTGACGCAATGAAAGATTATTAATGGCCTATCTATCATATGCTGCAGCCTCATTAAACATGTGTGCTATACATTTAAAATATGTCTCAATTGTATAGTAGCCTATAGCTATATATAAAATAATTTATCTTTTTGATTTTTGTTAACTTGTTTTTCATGAATGTATTTTACAATACAAAGAGCAATGTGTAACGTGTTACCAGATTTAGTGTTACACTTATTGTCTCTTATTTGTTTTTTTCACTAGATGTTCAGATTTTATACAATTATTGTGGACTTATGATTTTTCTAGACTAAATTTTACTGCTGAATTATCCACTAATCTAGTTTATAAAAGCATTTTTGTCATAGATTATGATCATATATTTTTTGGATTTGTTTTTCTTTATAATGAAGTTGTCTGTATTAAGTAGATTGTGTTTAACACACAAAAGAGTGATTATCAGTTCAACACACAGAGAGTTATATAAATTCTACTTAATTAAAAAAAAACTGTTGGTATCGGATCGGCATCGGTATCGGTATCGGTATCGGTCGATACTCAGAATTTTTGGTATCGGATCGGATCGATTCTGAAAAAAGTGGTATCGGTGCATCCCTAATTTAAATGATGCGTTAGGGGCTGCGTTTACAGATTTATTAAACTCCTTCGGGGTCAAGCAAAACGTCACCGGACCAACTCATCGTCTTAATCATACACTCGATTTAATTATATCATATGGAACCGATCCAACCGATATAGATATCATTCCACAAAGTGATGATGTCACTGACCACTACTTGGTAACTTGCATATTACGCACTGCTGTAATATGTCATGCTGCGCCACGTTATCGACCAGGTAGAACAATTCTTCCATCTACCATAGATCATTTCTCAAATAGCTTATCTGATCTGTCTCAGCTGCTGCCTGAACCCAAACAAACAGATGAATTAGACGAACTAACTAGCACTATGAGCACCATTCTCTCTAGAACATTGGATATTGTTGCACCCATTAGATTAAAAAAGGTCAGAGAAAAAAGTATAGCAACATGGTACAATAATACTACGTATGTTTTAAAGAGAGAAACCCGTAATTTAGAGCGTAAATGGAAAAAAACTAATTTAGAGGTCTTTAGAATCGCGTGGAAAGACAGTATGTCACTTTATAAAAAGACACTTAAAACGGCCAGGGCTGAGCACCTCAGCAAATTAATAGAAAACAACCGAAATAATCCAAGGTTTTTATTTAATACCGTGGCTAGACTAACAAATAAACAGACGTCGTCTGAACAAAATACCTCGTTACAGTTTAGTAGTAATGATTTCATGAACTTCTTCACCGAGAAAATTGAAAGCATCAAAATCGTAAACGTTCGATCTTTGCTCGTGCCTTATAATTCGGCCGCAATTATCACCCCGCAAGAACAATTACAATGCTTTACAACCATAGAACAAAAAGAGTTAAATAAACTTATCACTTCATCTAAAACAACAACATGTTTATTAGATCCTATACCAACTGAACTACTGAAAGAAGTGTTACCTATAGTGGAAGAGCCTCTTCTCAATATTATTAACTCATCTTTATCTTTAGGTCATGTTCCAAGAACGTTCAAGCTGGCAGTTATAAAACCTCTTATTAAGAAACCACAATTAGATCCAAATAACCTAGCAAATTACAGACCCATTTCGAATCTTCCATTTATGTCAAAAATATTAGAAAAAGTTTTGTCCGCTCAACTCGGCTCTTTCTTGCAAGAAAACGACATTTATGAAAAGTTTCAGTCTGGATTCAGGCCACATCATAGCACTGAAACTGCGCTTGTTAGAATCACAAATGATTTACTTTTAGCTTCGGACCAAGGCTGTATCTCAGTACTAGTTTTACTTGATCTTAGTGCTGCGTTCGATACTATAGATCACACAATACTCTTAGATCGACTACAAATTTACACTGGTGTTCAAGGACAAGCATTAAGCTGGTTCAGGTCATACTTATCTGACCGCTACCATTTCGTCTACTTAAATGGAGAAAAATCGATTATAACTTCGGCAAACTATGGAGTGCCGCAGGGATCTGTGTTAGGCCCTTTATTATTCTCAATATATATCCTGCCACTTGGTAATATTCTAAGGAAACATGGAATTAGTTTCCATTGTTATGCTTATGACACTCAAATATATATTTCATCACGGCCAGATGAATACGCTAAATTATCCAAATTGAAAGATTGTGTTAAAGATATAAAAGATTGGATGACGCGTAATTTTCTTTTATTAAATCCAGACAAGACAGAGGTAATACTTATCGGTTCTAAAAACCGTCCACAAAACCTTTCACAGCACGACTTTAACATAGTAGGATGCCCTGTTACTTTATCCGCTACAGTAAAAGACCTGGGTGTTACGTTAGACTGCAACCTGTCTTTTGAAAAGCATATTTCATATGTTACAAAAACGTCTCAGGTTACTACTGTAACCCTAGTTCCCTGAGAAGGGAACGAGACGATGCGTCGATGACGCTTTGGGAACGCATTTGCGTGACTGAGTCTGAAGCACTACTGTCAACTAGTCCAATGGAATGAATGAAGCGTCACGGGCTGGTGACATCACGACCAGGAAGATATAAAAGCACATCCGGTGCAATGCTCGCGTTAGCTTATAGAGCCGAAGCAAAGCGATCGCAGGGATGCAGGAAGTATGGCAGGGAGATGCATCGTCTCGTTCCCTTCTCAGGGAACTAGGGTTACAGTAGTAACCTGAGACGTTCCCTTTCGAGGGAACTCGCGATGCGTCGATGACGCTTTGGGAACGATAATACCCAATACGCCATAATTACAAAATGCCAGATGACAAAACTGTCGGCAAATTAAGTAAAAAGCACCTGGGAACCTGGGGCAGCTTCCAGGTGCAGGCTATAGAACCTCACAAATGTTAGCGGCGAGGACCAACCCGCCGCGTCACAAACCTCCTGAAGGGAAACTCCTGATAAGAGGGCTTTAGAGGCCGCCATACTTCGGGTAGAGTGAGCTCTGACCACCAAAGGACATGGCTGGCCAGAGGACTCATATGCAAGAGAAATAGCCTCGACTATCCACTTACTGATTGTCTGCTTAGAAGCAGGAAGACCTTTCTTAGGTGAACCAAAACAGACAAACAACTGATCAGATCTCCTCCACGGGGCAGCCCTGTGGACATAAGTGTCCAGTGCTCGCACTGGACACAAGAGATTCAGTTTCTCCTGGTCCGAAGAAGTAAACGGAGGAGGACAGAATGCCTGCAGTACAATAGGTCTTGGAATATTGGTTGGCACCTTAGGGACGTAACCCTGCTTAGGGTATAAGAACGCCTTAACCATACCCGGTGCAAATTCCAAACAGGTGGGAGACACAGAAAGAGCCTGAAGGTCTCCGACTCTTTTTAGGGAAGAAATGGCTAACAGAAAGATAGTCTTGAAAGTCAGAAATTTTTCTGAAACTAGATCTAGGGGCTCGAAGGGAGCCCCAGACAAGCCTTCCAAAACTATGGCAAGATCCCACGCTGGCACCCTAGTTCGAACTGCAGGCCTCAACCTCAAGGTGCCACGGAGGAAACGAATAATCAGGGGGTCTCGACCCAGAGATGCAATACCCATAGGGGCGTGGAAAGCCGCAATGGCCGCCACGTAAACCTTTAAGGTAGAATGACATAAACCTGATGTGAAACGAGACAGGAGAAACTCAAGTACTGTGTTGACTGAACAGTTAACTGGATCTCGCTGCTGTTGGTGACACCAAGACGTGAAAACTTTCCACTTAAGTATATATAATTTCCTCGTGGCTGGAGCTCTGGAGCTAAGAATAGTCTCAACGACCTCAGTCGAGAGACCACTCTCTAAAAGTTGGGCCCCCTCAGAGGCCAAACCCATAGGTTCCAAATCTCCGGTCGGGGGTGAAATATTGTGCCCCCTGCCTGAGACAGAAGGTCTCTCCTGACAGGAATCTCGAAAGGAGGGCCGTCTAGGAGATGAATTAGGTCCGCAAACCAAAAACGAGTCGGCCAGCGTGGAGCTACTAATAATAGACTTACTCCGTCCTGGCGGACTCTCTCCAGAACTCCTGGGAGCAGAGCAACAGGGGGAAATGCGTACAGACGTAGCCTCGGCCACGTCTGTACCATAGCGTCCAACCCCAAGGGGGCTGGTTGCGTGAGGGAGAACCAAAGTGGACAGTGCGTCGTAAGCTGAGACGCAAACAGATCCACTTCTGCTTGGCCGTAAAATTCCCAAATGAGCTCCACCGCCTCGGGGTGGAGTCTCCATTCCCCTGGCCTCAGCCCCTGCCTCGACAGGGTGTCTGCTCCTATATTCTGGTACCCTGGGATAAACACTGCCCTCAGGGAGAGTATCTTCCCTAGGGACCACAAGAGGATCTGGTGCGCCAGTTTGCAGAGTGGACGCGAACGCAGACCCCCCTGTCGATTTAAATAAGAGACCACCGAAGTGTTGTCTGTACGGACGAGCACATGATGGCCCCTCAGGTCTGGGAGGAAATGTCTCAACGCATTGAAGACAGCCAACATCTCCAGGCAATTTATGTGCCAAGAAAGATGATGGTTCCCCCACAGACCCTGAGCTGAGCGGCCTTCCATTACCGCTCCCCAGCCGGTGAGAGCAGCGTCTGTCGAGATAGCAACTCGATGGCAAAGAGCTCCCAACACCGGACCCTGGGACAGGAACCAATGTTTCCTCCATATAATCAAGGCGCGGATGCACCCCCGCGTGATCCTGATCATACGAAGTGGGTTTCCCCTCGGGGGAAATATAAGTCCTGAGCCACCACTTCAAAGGTCTCATGTACAGCAGGCCAAAGGGGATCACATTGGACACCGCTGCCATGAGGCCTAACAGTCTCTCGAACTGTTTTGCAGTACGTGACTGGCCTAGCTTCAACTCTTTTGTGGCTGTGATGATAGCAGCTACACGAGCGGGCGATAGAGTGGCCCGCATCGTGACTGAATCCCATACCACACCAAGGAAAGTGGTTCTCTGTAGTGGAGAAAGCACACTCTTCTTGGCATTGAGTCTCAACCCCAATTTCCTCATATGAGCGAGAACGACATCTCGATGCCGAACCGCTGACTGTTCTGATTCCGCCAGAATCAGCCAGTCGTCGATGTAGTTCAGAATGCGTATGCCCTGCAGCCTGAGCGAAGCCAGAGCTGCATCTACGCACTTTGTGAACGTGCGGGGTGACAGAGCTAGACCGAATGGAAGCACCCGATATTGGTATTCTTTGCCCCCGAAAGAAAACCTCAGGAACTTCCTGTGTTGAGGGAGGATGGAGATATGGAAGTAAGCGTCCTTCAGATCTATCGTGACAAACCAGTCCTCGGATATGAAAGCGTAGCGTAAGTTCCGCCAGGAAGACTCAATTGTTACGTCATGTATTACCTTCTCATCTATCCAATCGCGTTCTAATACGTGAAGTATAAAAGATCCTTACTTACACTCGTCTGAGTTCGCAGATGCTGACGCTTCACTTTTGCTCTCGTTCAGTCGCCAAGCCAACATGTTTCCGACGACGGATATGTCCCGCCGTATCTCCTGCTACACGTCGCGGTTCCCGCGTTCAGTGCCGTATCTCCCCGTAGGCACAGCGGTCTTCGGAGAGTTTTGATCAGCCTAGGCCTCTCATGAGAAGTTCTGCTCCTCTAGGCTAAAATACCCTGGGTAATCTATCAGATTCCACTTTACGTCATCAAAAGTTTCAACAGCGTCAGCTCAGGCAGGATAATCTGGTAGGAAGAGAACTGCAATGTCATCCTCAACAACTTGCCCAGCAAAAGAACATCGCTGTCGCACGGGTGCCATTATCCCGCAGATCACGATCCACCGTCATGAATCAGCAACTCTGCAAGTCACGAGAGGCGATCTTTTCTCGCTGGTTTCAAGTTCAAGCTCCACTTCCAAGGCTTTCAAGTCGGTTTTTCAAGTTTTTGGTAGGCACTTCACCAGCCACTGCTAATATGTCCCCTTCATCACGATTAAACTTCATCCAGGTAAGTATTTCTCCGTAGCTTCCTACACCAGCGGCAGAGTTCAAATTGGTCTCCACGGTGATGTGGAGTGTTCCTAATTACTACTGATCTGCAGACTGCAACGGGGCTGAATAGCTCGACTTAAAGAGGAAATGTTCGTAGCACGTTTCCCGCCACCGATATTCCACAGTATAGTGGAAAGTTTGCAAATACCCACTAACAACTGAGTAACTCATTGAATAAATAAATAAATAATAATAATAAAAAAATAATAAAAAAAAAAATGTTTAGCCTACTTAAGAACTGTTATGCATACTGTAGTGGGTATCTCTACAATGGCAGTAATTACAAGTGTTGTAATTCACAAACAACTATTTTTTAACATATTTAGGCCTACTTAATTCATAATAAGTCCCTTATACTTAAAATTAGACCTTCAATATTGGAAAATGTGTTCAATTGCTGTGATACTCAAACTTTCCTGGTGACTACTTAATCCACTGACATGTGTGGTAGAAATAATTTATGTGATGGGTATTTCCACATTAATGTACAGAGAAATGCAGACTAAGGAGGATGCTCCGGTCAAAGACCTCATGTACTTAACCAAAAACTGCTTTCTCCTTAGAACTAACAGTCATATTAGTTTTATCAAGTCATTCCAATCACCAGAATTAATCAGCGAAGTAGACTCGAGTGACATTGTCTTTGCTCTACTGTATGATTTACATGTTCATGTATCTTTCTATTCAAGAGTCTCAACTGTATGTTGTGGCCAGCGATCTGTCATCCATGAATGGGGCTATTTCTGCAAAGAGCAACTTGGGAGTCATGTCAGGCATATGCTGTGCATCTGAGAAAAGGATTCTACGCTCAAAAAACAACAGATCAAGTATCATTTAAATTCCACTTTTCGCATCCTGATCAGGGCTGATTGTTCCTTCCTCGTCTTCAATTACGAAAATCGACATGTGGTGGGTCTCCGGTGCGTATGCAGGGTCTGGTTCGGAATGCCCCACAGATAATTTTGAATAGCATGCTGGAATGGTCATTTCAAGGGTGAGTAAGCATATCATTTTTGTCTATCATTTTGGATGTGGTAGGGCTGCTGCTCCCGGCACAGGGGTTGGAGTTTCAACAGCTCGTTTTGCAGCTTTGATTACCGCTCACTGACAATTTTAAAACTTTTCGCTTTGTTCAACCGGAATCATACAAGATGGAGACTCAAGAAGTTCAACGTATAGACAATATTCTGAATGGTCGTTGATGAATTATGTAGCTCATGCGTAGCTATCTCTAGTCACTGATTGGCTTATTATGTCTAGATAATCTATAAATCATATCCCGTGGGCAGATTCATGCAAAATTAGGGTTGTGAGGCACCAACCCAGGAGGAATGTCGTTTAGCTCCTCTCAGCGTCGTTGTGGTCTTTAAAAGCAATTCCTTAATGGAATTCTCCCATTGCTTGAACTTTGAGCGTTGTAACCTTGCAGGTGTTGGTTATGCTTAAACGGCAACATTACACACTAAGTAAGAAAAGCAAATCCATCCAACCCCCTTTTATTAACCCCCGTTCGCAATGGTCTCTTTTCCTATTGTTGTATTCAGATTGTAGCTGTGTCTGTTACAGCGTACATGGCTCATGCATCCAGGGGATTCACTCCAGGAGCTTAATACTCCAATTTCCCACATGGTCTCTTCTGATTTAAGTTTTTCACCTCATTTTTACTTGCTTTCTTAAGAATTCTAAGAATGACTCTCAAGGCTCTGTATCACATTATCATTTATAAATTAGTAATAAATTCTGTCCTTTCTCATCTATGATTAAATTCCCCTCTATTTATCCTGACTAACGGAGCACTCCTCTCTAAGCTGGTTCAGGACTTATCAGTTTCCGTCCTCAAAAGCCGCAGTCTATCTCCCTCCCAGTATACTGGTCATTCCCTCAGGATCGGGGCAGCCACTACAGCAGCTGATCGTGGCATTTCTACTTCAGCTATTAAGAGACTGGGCAGACGGTCATCCTCGAAGCTCAGCAAGCTCTCCAGTAATGGTTCAGGTAAATACCTATGCAACTACTGGTGGTGGTGTCATGCGTTATCTATCTGGCGATAGTCTCAGCTTGAATAATTCGTCCTTGCGCCTATCGCTGGCAATACGGTCCTTATGGGTCTGGCTTCGCGCAGCCTAGTGGCTTTTCTATGCGCGTTTCGTTCATGCGCAGCATTAGCGGCCTAGCGGCTCAGCGAACCTCGTCTTATGCGTGGCTCAGCGTGGCCTTGTCTCTGTGTGGCTCAGCGTGGCCTTGTCTCTGTGGCTCAGCGTGGTCTCGTCTATGTGTGGCTCATCGTAGCCGTGTCTCTGCGTGGCTCAGCGTGGCCTCGTCTCTGTGTGGCTCATCGTAGCCTTGTCTCTGTGGCTCAGCGTGGCCTCGTCTCTGTGGCTCAGCGTGGCCTCGTCTATGTGTGGCTCATCGTAGCCTTGTCTATGTGGCTCAGCGTGGCCTCGTCTCTGTGGCTCAGCGTGGCCTCGTCTATGTGTGGCTCATCGTAGCCTTGTCTATGTGGCTCAGCGTGGCCTCGTCTCTGTGGCTCAGCGTGGCCTCGTCTATGTGTGGCTCAGCGTGGCCTTGTCTCTGTGGCTCAGCGTGGCCTCGTCTAAGTGTGGCTCATCGTGGCCTTGTCTATGTGGCTCAGCGTGGCCTCGTCTCTGTGGCTCAGCGTGGCCTCGTCTAAGTGTGGCTCATCGTGGCCTTGTCTCTGTGGCTCAGCGTGGCCTCGTCTCTGTGGCTCAGCGTGGCCTCGTCTAAGTGTGGCTCAGCGTGGCCTTGTCTATGTGGCTCAGCGTGGCCTTGTCTCTGTGGCTCAGCGTGGCTTTGTCTATGTGTGGCTCATCGTAGCCTTGTCTATGTGGCTCAGCGTGGCCTCGTCTCTGTGGCTCAGCGTGGCCTCGTCTATGTGTGTGTCAGCGTGGCCTTGTCTCTGTGGCTCAGCGTGGCCTCGTCTAAGTGTGGCTCATCGTGGCCTTGTCTATGTGGCTCAGCGTGGCCTCGTCTCTGTGGCTCAGCGTGGCCTCGTCTAAGTGTGGCTCATCGTGGCCTTGTCTCTGTGGCTCAGCGTGGCCTCGTCTCTGTGGCTCAGCATGGCCTCGTCTAAGTGTGGCTCAGCGTGGCCTTGTCTATGTGGCTCAGCGTGGCCTTGTCTCTGTGGCTCAGCGTGGCCTTGTCTATGTGTGGCTCATCGTAGCCTTGTCTATGTGGCCCAGCGTGGCCATATATATATATATATTTAAAAAAAAAAAAAAAGTTTAAATAAATCCTAAGCGTCAGCAAATGCGTAAACGTCTAAGGTAAATTCAGCAGCAGAAAAGTATCTTTTCATATAAAGCTAAGCATGCTCCACTTTTAGATCATAGAGTTCCGTTCCCACGACGATATCGATGGAACTCTACTATCTATGGAATTGACACATCCATGTCTACCGCTGTTTGCTAACTCTTTTCTTCTTTTATTTTTAGGAACCACATAACATACGGCTGGTGGGTAAACTTTTCTGTCATGTTCTTTGGGGGTGGGCTTCGTCCAGTGGAATTATTCTTCCACCCATTTTTGGGTGTCGGCTGTGCCCCTGCCTTCATCTTCAGGCAGGATATGCAGAATCCGTACCCTCGGATCGCGAGTTATGGACGGGGCCTACGCCAAAGAACTTTATTGTGTATATATGGCTTGCTGGGCTGTTAATAAAATGCATCATTGTACAGTATCTTATCTCCGAGTCTTTCTGGTAGAAATGAAAGCGTAGCGTAAGTTCCGCCAGGAAGACTCAATTGTTACGTCATGTATTACCTTCTCATCTATCCAATCGCGTTCTAATACGTGAAGTATAAAAGATCCTTACTTACACTCGTCTGAGTTTGCAGATGCTGACGCTTCACTTTCCACCATCCTCCCCACCTCCACCAAGAAGGTCTTCGCTCCATCCTTTCACCACCATCAGGTCGGTCCCTTCCATAACACCAGGGGGGGTCGGCTGCGCCCCTGCCTTCATCTTCAGGCAGGATATGCAGAATCCGTACCCTCGGATCGCGAGTTATGGACGGGGCCTACGCCAAAGAACTTTATTGTGTATATATGGCTTGCTGGGCTGTTAATAAAATGCATCATTGTACAGTATCTTATCTCCGAGTCTTTCTGGTAGAACTGATTTGAGTCACTATCTGTTTGAGTGTGAGCATCTTGAATTTCAATTTCATGACCGCACGATTCAGCAAACGAAGATCTAAAATAGGACGCAACCCCCCATCCTTTTTTGGAACAATGAAGTATCGGCTGTAAAACCCCGATTCTCTGTCGGGGGAGTGCACCTGTTCTATAGCTCCCTTTGCTAAGAGAGAATGAACTTCTTGCTCCATTACCAGAGCCTGCTCGGGATGTACTACCGTGAGTAACACCCCGTTGTAACGAGGCGGAGGAGAACCAAATTGGATTCTGTAACCTTTCTCTATTATCTGCAGGACCCAAGGAGATATATTCGACAGATTCTTCCACTCTGTTAGAAAATCTACTAAGGGTACCAGTCTCTCGAGACTGGCCTCTGGTGTTAAAGGAACAGCCACTTCGGCGACCTGAAGCATATTGGCAGGAAACAATCGAACTGACTTTTTTGGACCCCCCTCAGAGGGCTCACGTCCGACGCAATGTCGAGTCGACACTGCACCGAACTTTCGCTGGATACCACTGCGCCCCGAAGCACCAAGGGTGGCGGGGTTGGCAGACCGGTCCCATGAGGACCCCGAAATGGAGCGGGCACCGTATTCTGAGGTGTACCCCACCCCGGTTGGGGCTGTCCTCAATGGCCTGACGTACATAGCGTCAGGACCTTTTCTGAGCCGAAGCCTTCCTAGCCATAAGTACGGTCCTCAGATCCGGCTTAGACTTAGCCGACTTCGGCTGAGGAGGTTGGCTCGGTCCCCAAGATTTATTCGGGGGAGCACGAGACGCAACACTTATTTTTTGTTGCACATGGTGTGAGGAGCTTGGCTGGGGACGCTCACGCCCAGCATCCCCAGGGGGATGGACTCGGCGAGGAAGGAATTTTTTAAAAGCCTCAGATTGTTTTTTATTTTCTTGAAACCTTTCAACAACCGAATTCACCGAGTCACCAAAGATACCAGAGGGAGAAATAGGGGCATCTAAAAGAAAAGCCCGATCTTTATCTTTCATATCTGTCAGATTTAACCAAAGATGCCTCTCAGTAGCTACGAGGGCTGCCATAGACCGCCCAATAGCACGGGCGGTCTCCTTCGTAGCTCTGAGAGAAAGATCTGTAGCCCGACGAAGTTCTCGAATTTCGTCGGGACTAACTCCCTCACTCCTGTCTATATCCCCCAGCAGATCTGCCTGATAGGCTTGGAGCACTGCCATCGTGTGCAGACAGGCTCCAGCTTGACCTGCTGCCGTATAAGCCTTACCCACTAAATTAGATGTGGTCTTTAGTGGTTTATTCGGCAACACGGGATCCTTCAGGGACGACGCTGACCCAGGAGACAGATAGCTCGCGAGCGTCTGTTCCGCTGGGGGCATCGACCCAAAACCAAAATCTTTCAGCCCCATTATATTTGAATACGTTTGAACATGGGGACTAAAAAGACGTGACGAAAATGGTTTATTTGGTTCTCACTATGTAGATCAGGAAAGAATGGAAGGGCCCGTGCCTGAGATGAAACATTAGAAGTGAGAAAACGCTCGTCTAGTTTGCTTTTAGGACGAGAATCTCTCTTTTCTGCTGGCCAGTCAGTACTCAACTTATCTACAGCACGAGTTATCACCTCAATAAGCTCCTCATGTGCTGGGGAGAGGGATGGCGAATCCTCTCCCCTTATTGAATCTTTATTTGTGTTTGTGTTTGTGTCACTCTCACCGATGCTCAGTAACTCTACCTCCTCAGAACTAGAGCACTGAAGCAACGGGCTCTCTTCCCGGGCGGAAAAAGCCGCAGCGCGGGCTTCCGACACCGGCAAGAGAGCAATGGATCCTTCGGGTAAAGGAGGAGATAAGGCAGAGCCCGTCCCCAACCCCGCCGAAAGATCCATTTGCCAACCCCAAGTGAGCCTTCTCCGAGCTGCCTCAGCAGCCGCGGGTCCAGAACCCCGAGGTTCGCGAGCCTGTCCATCATCCTCAAATCTGGACAGACGGAAGTGGAGCATGCGGAGCGGGAGACGCTCACAATGCTGACAGTCAGCCCCCTCGAAGGCTGACATAGCATGCTCCACTCCTAAACAAACTCATGTGCATCTCCACCCGTGATATAACGAGGGCAAGGAGAAGCACAGGCTTTGAATAGTTGTTTCGCCATAATACAATATAATGAGAGACAGACAACAATAAATATACAGACAGTTTTGACACAGAGCGCTTCGCTGAGGCACAAAAAGCTAACGCGAGCATTGCACCGGATGTGCTTTTATATCTTCCTGGTCGTGACGTCACCCGCCCGTGACGCTTCATTCATTCCATTGGACTAGTTGACAGTAGTGCTTCAGACTCAGTCACGCAAATGCGTTCCCAAAGCGTCATCGACGCATCGCGAGTTCCCTCGAAAGGGAACTGCCTTTTTCCACCTTAGAAACATTAATAAGCTACGTAATATGCTATCAGTCTCTGATGCAGAAAAGTTAGTTCATGCATTCATGACCTCGAGACTAGATTACTGTAATGCTTTATTAGCTGGTTGTCCTGCATCTTCAATAAACAAGCTACAGTTAGTCCAAAATGCAGCCGCTAGAGTTCTTACTAGATCAAGAAAATATGATCATATAACACCGATTTTATCATCACTTCATTGGTTACCTATAAAGTTCCGTATTAAATACAAGGTATTGCTTTTGACTTATAAAGCTCTAAATGGTTTAGCTCCAGTCTATTTAACGGATCTTCTATCGCCTTACAATCCATCGCGCTCTTTAAGATCACTAGATTCAAGGCTTATGGTCATTCCTAGGATATCCAGATCCACCAAAGGAGGCAGAGCATTTTCACATTTAGCTCTGAAGCTCTGGAATAGCCTTCCTGATATTGTTCGTAGCTCAGACTCGCTCTCCCAGTTTAAAACTAGACTGAAGACGCATCTATTTAGCCAGGCATTCATATAAATTTTGTATCTTACAGTTACTGTAAATTCGGCCTCTAGTTCATAAACGCCAGAGGAGAACTGGCCCCCGACTGAGCCTGGGTTCTCCCAAGGTTTTTTTCTCCATTGGGTCATCTGATGGGGTGTTAGGACACCATTAGGTCACTGGATGGAGTTGATTTGTGATATAGAGTGCATCTGAAAAGTATTAAATTTATTATTTTCCTCAAAATTCTACAAACATTACCCCATAATGACAACGTGAAAGAAGTTTGTTTGAAATCTGCAAATTTATTAAAAAAAATAAAAAAAAAAAAATAATAAACACAGCAATTCCAATAGGGTCCTCACACCATCGGTGCTCGGGCCCTAAAAATCACATGTAGGCCTACATAAGTATTCACAGCCTTTGCCATGACACTTAAAATTGAGCTTAGGTGTATCCTGTTTCTACTTATCATCCTTGAGATGTTTCTACAACTTGATTGGAGTCCACCTGTGGTCTCCAAAAGCTGGATCTGCTTTCAGTGTACCAAAGATGGGGGTGAAGATGCAGAAGAGAATTTCTGATAATTTATCAGTATTCACAGTGGAGTTGGTGGCTGTTTGGTTGGCATTGCATTGGGTAGAGGAAGTTAAACCAGACAAAGTTGTCATATGCTCAGACTCTAGTGCAGTTCTGAAAAGTTTGCAATAATTTAAGTCACAAGCAATAGATTGGCAAAGCAAGCGAGTAAACGAGATGAGGTTGAAATAGCAATTACAATAAGTAAAGCAGAAGCTAAAGCACAAATCTGGTCAAAAATTAATAAAAAGTGGCAGGCACACTGGGATGCGGAGGAGAAAGGGAAAAATGTATATAACATTCAACAAAAGGTTGGGACAGAGAGGGTCACTGAAAGGAAACGAAGGGAAGATGATCTTCACGAGATTAAGAATAGGACATTGTGGGTTAAATAAGTATTTACATATTGTGGGTAAGCACTTATCGGGTAGGTGTGAATTTTGTGAAAATATTGAATCGTGATTTTTGAGTGTCAGAAATATGAGAGGGAAAGGGAAAGATGAAAGAGGGCATAAGAAGGTTAGGGGGGCAAGGGAATTCACTTGGGGAATTGCTGGGGAAATCGTTAAATGGTATGAGTACATTGGTATTTCGATTCTTAAAGGAAACAAGACTGGCAGAAAGGATTTAGGTTGCTCTATTTGTTTTTTTTTTGTTTTTTGTTGTTGTTTTTTTTAGGAAAAAGAAAAAGAGGAAAAATTAAAAGGTTAGTTTTGTTTTGATGGTTTATTTATTTATCTCCGGTCCACACTCCAGTATAGTAGGTGGCGGTAATGCACCATTAATGTTGGATGCCAACCGCCGTAAAACGACAAAGAAGAAGAAGAAGTGCATGTCAGAGCACAAACCAAGCCATGAAGTCCAAGGAATTGTCTGTAGACCTCTGAGACATGATTGTATCGAGGCACAGATCTGGGGAAGGGTACAGAAAAGTTTCTGCAGCATTGAAGGTCCCAATGAGCACAGTGGCCTCCATTATCCGTAAATGCAAGAAGTTTGGAACCACCAGGACTCTCCCTAAAGCTGGCCGCTCGGCCAAACTGAGCGATCGGGGGAGAAGGGCCTTAGTCAGGGAGGTTACCAAGAACCCGATGGTCACTCTGACAGAGCTCCAGCGTTTCTCTGTGGAGAGAGGAGAACCTTCCAGAAGAACAACCATCTCTGCAGCACTCCACCAATCAGGCCTGTATGGGAGAGTGGCCAGACGGAAGCCACTCCTCAGTAAAAGGCAAAATTCTCTGGTCTGATGAAACAAAGATTGAGGCCAAAGAGTTCAATGGCAAGTGTCATGTTTGGAGGAAACAAGGCACTGCTCATCACCTGGCCAATACCATCCCTACAGTGAAGCATGGTGGTGGCAGCATCATGCTGTGGAAATGTTTTTCAGCAGCAGGAACTGGGAGACTAGTCAGGATCGAGAGAAAGATTAATGCTGCAATGTACAGGGACATCCTTGATGAGAACTTGCTCCAGAGCGCTCTGGACCTCAGACTGGGGCGACGGTTCATCTTCCAACAGGACAATGAGCCTAAGCACACAGCCATGATAACAAAAGAGTGGCTACGGGACAACTCTGTGAATATCCTTTAGTGGCCCAGCCAGTGCCCAGACTTGAACCTGATTGATCATCTCTGGAGAGATCTGAAAATGGCTGTGCACCGACGCTCCCCATCCAACCTGATGGAGCTTGAGAGGTTTTGCAAAGAAGAATAGGTGAAACTGCCCAAAAAAGGTGTGCCAAGCTTGTAGCATCATATTCAAAAAGACTTGAGGCTGTAATATGTGCCAAAGGTGCAAACTTCTTTCACTTTGTCATTATGGGGTATTGTTTGTAGATTTTTCTGGAAAATAGTGAATTTAATCCATTTTGGAAAAAGGTTGTAACATAACAAAATGTGGAAAAAGTGAAGCTCTGTGAATACTTTCCGGATGCATGGCATGCAGTTATTTTAAAATATATTGTTTGGTGGAAAAAATGCTGTATTGCTGCTACTACAAATGAATCTCTTTCTGATTATGCTAAAATATAGTCTCTGAGGCATGGTACAAACATGTTAAAACAGTCTTTTCTGTTACAATTCTTCTATGAGAATCTCTTCAAGAGAAGAATGGAACAGTTCTTAAAATGTAATATTTTATTATCAATGAAAAATATGCCCTCTATTCTATTCATGAAGAATGGTGATTAGATTAATTAAATATTTATAAAAGAGGGCAAGAATAGATGTCCTCATTTATTCAAATCTATTAGATTTTTACAATACTCTGAGTATGATAAATGTGACCGTAGTTTAAAAAATGTAAGACTCTGCTCTATTTTTGTCCATTCCGTTCCATCTGATGTACGATATCACCTTTACACTGTCATATTATACTGTTGACAAGTGACTGAATCAATTGAGAGGCTTCATGGGTTGGGTTAATATTCTGCCTTTGAATACAGTCTGACAGCTGTCTAAAAGGTATTCATTGTTTTCTGTCAACATACAGTAACAGCGTCATCATTTATCCCATGAGAGTCAGAGACCTAGCCGTGTTTGCTGTCTGTGTTTGTGTGGCCTGCTTCTTGGTTATAAGGAAATGTGAAGTCACTGACAGATCTATGGTGCATAGCTGAGAGGGGTTTAGCTCCAAGTAAGGGTTTCCAGGCCTGGGTGGGAATACTGATGTCACTCAATGACACTCCAGGCTTGAAAACAGACCAGGACGCATGGAAAAAGTGACTGTACTCCAGTGACATCATAGGTCTGGGTGAGCTGTGGAAAACAAAAACAGAATACACAGATGTGACATTGTTTAGGATCGTATTGTTGATTGGCAATCTGAGCTAATATGATTAGTTTTTTTCAATTTATGTTTTGGTAACAACTGTAATAAATTTTGATTATGTTATAGATCTGCATGAGTCTGAGTACAATATGGTGCTTTTTTAATGGTGCTTACATAGAAAGATGAAAATGACAAATGAAAAGTTATTTTTTGCAATGAAAATTCAATGATCTAAGGAAACAGCTGATGCAAAACAACAACAAAAAAACACTTCATATGTTCTGACAATGCAACGTTAACTTTGTTCTGTATATTTGATTTTTTCCCCCACCATTTTTCCTCCATTTTGCTCAAAGGATGCAATATATATATATATATATATATATATATATATATATATATATATATATATATATATATATATATATATTGAAACTTAATAAAGTTAAGCAATAATTTTGGAAGGTACTTTCACTGACTAACATTACTCAGTCTTCAAGGTAAAGAGGCAAAACTCTGCTTCATCTTCTATATTTCATCTTTCAATTTTAAAATCACGGTTTGCTGGGGTTTTGTCATTAGTAGGCTTATTTGACTCAGGGTTGAGGTAAAACGATTACTTTGATGAGCAATTGCTCCCTTTTCTTGAGTAGTGTAATATAATGTAGAGAGAAGTAATATACACTATAGCACACACTAATGTTTCTCAAAAATGCATGCTGATGCTTCAGGAACAAAATTTCAATAGCATTTAATTCTCTTGTAAATGTCAACAAAATGTCACTGAAGATAATTTTAAAACAATAGCTCTGTGGAAATGGATAAACTGATTAGGATACTGCAGTAATTGTCAGTCCAGCTGTAACTCAGTAGGCATCAGGGATTTCTTAGACGTCCTGTACTCATTAAAAAGGAGGGTATGATTTATTGTCTATAATTGCGATACTGAATCATAAATGATTGTTCATTACTTGTGCATGTTAAATTTGAGTCATCTTTTGTCCTGTTTCCAGTCATGTAATACTGGCTATGTAATGTGAGATTGATGATCCTGCTAGATTATTGATCGTAAAAACAAACAGAAAGGATCAGCCTGATACAAATTGTAAAAATTTGCGTATGTAAAGCGAAAAATAGGACGAGAGATGCTCTGAATATCTATCGCTATAATAAATACCAGACCAAAGTTTGAAAGCTAATTTCATTCACCATTAATGCTTTAAATGAATAATAATAACAAGTGCAACAGCAGGTCTTGCTTTAAGAGCTTGTTTCTACTTTATGGTTTGTGTTGGATCTTGTGAGATCTCTCTGCTGGCTTTAAAAAGTATTTAAACATTGATACAGCAGCTGGATCAATTAAAAGCACTGAATCTTAAACTATAAATTACAGATGTTAAAGAAATGGTTCGCCTCCCAAAAAATAACAATTCTATATTTATTGGCTAATGTTGTTCCAAACCTGCATGCATTTTTTGTCCTGTAGAATTACTCAAATCTGCAATTTTTTACTGTAAAACTGTATGAAATATCTTGTTAGATCTATTAAATATTTTTCATTGTATTGTAAGGGAACTTACTGGTTATAGGGGAACTTAACCAATTAACAGTTATTAGTTTGTTTGTTTCTTAAACCACTGCAGTCTTTTAAATTAAGACTAAATTCAGTGTATAGACACAAATGGTTGAAACATTCTTCAAAATATCTTTTTTCTCTGTTCCGTAGATGAAAGTAAGTTTACAGGTTTGGAACAACATGAGAGGTAGTAAAAAAAATGTATGAACTTTCCCTATAAATAGAGACTAAGAATCTCCATATAGCAGTGACTGTGCGTATATATCTCAGACACAATGAGTTTCTTCTACTGTCAACCAGAATTAGGCATGTGACCTCCCTACCACCAGCACACTGACAGGGCATAATTAGCTGTCTACTGTCTATATATCTCACGCCTCGGCACATTCAGATGGCGTGTATACGTAAAGAGAGTTAACGTATATCCCCGTCATCATTTGCTAGAGGCCTTCACATCTGATAAAACAATGTTAACAATGTCACTGTTTTTAAATTACATTTGTATCATCTCTCTGCTCCATTTCATGCATTTGAAGTATTTTTGTATTTCTCTGGGGGTAAATGACAGTTTTGCTTCATGTGAAAGCAATGACACTAAGACTAAATGAATGTTGGACTGAGAATCTTGAGGGATTTAGAGCGGATGATTTCATTTCCTAGTGTATTTTTAAAGCCCAGATGATCCATCTAGGGTCCATAAATCTCTCTTGCATTGGGAAGAACCATGAAGCACCTTGCGAAAGCTTGACGTGAGGAGTGCAGCGCTGCTGGTAATGAACTTTGAAATGGGAGTGAGCGGCAAGGGCTATCAACTATAATAACCGCCTTCCCCTCTTCCAGACAGAGCAACATCCATCCCCATTTTGGTCCATCACCTCTGCCATGTTTAGCCTCATTAAGCAACTCTCTTCAATAAAAACGAGGGCCAAAGGTTAGTTGCACTGCTTCAAGTCAATAGATTCACATTTTGGCAAAGTCACATATTTTTATACTATGGCATATTTTAATATTTTTATGACAAATGTCCTTAACTCCTGTACTTGAATTGAATCCGAATTGCATGTTTAACCATAGTTTCGATGTCAATGACATACAAGTGTTTTACGAGAATATCAGTTTGTGCTTTAAACTTTAAACTAAACTTTAAATAGTTCTTAGAAATATACACTTTAAAGTCATGTTGATTTCATATATTTTTTCAAAAATAAAAGTTTTATACTATTTTATACGCTTTTAATTTAATGACTTTAAAAATGTCATGTGGAGCAAACTATTTAAAAAGTATTAACAAATACCTTACACCTTGATAACACATAATAATAATTATTTTCAATAATTGAATATCATTGAATAATTGAATATCATTCATTCATAAATATTTTAAATATGTTTTTTGCACCACAAGACATTTTACAACCTGAACTAATATGTCTTCATAAAAAAATTTAATGATCTGATAAGGGACTTGTTAACCTTTACACCTACCAAAAGGTTTGCAAAACTTCTGTCTATGATAGTATTCCCTGTTTTATATGTATATATTCTTTTATATTTCTTCATGTTGGTTCGATCACATGACTTAAATGCACCACATGACTTGGCAAACAAATATTTTCCAATAAGCAATATAATGAAGCAGTAGTTTTCTAAGAGATAATTAAATTATTAAAAGAACAAATTATTTTAATAAGGCTTTGTTTTATATGATAATAGGACAGTTTTATCATTGCACACACATATTTATTACATACATTACATGCGTTTTAATTGAGAATTAAGTGTTATATTGATATCTGTCACGATTAGGTAAGCACTTCCTGGGTTAACTTGGACTACATTTCCCATTATGCACCTCCCTGGACTGATTACACCAAACACCATACACCTGCACTGCGCTGATTACACACACCTGCATCTCATTCACACACACACATATAAACCACTTCCACGGACCACACCAGTGTGAAGTCTTGACTTTCCTGATATAATTTCAGAGCGTTATTTTCCTGTGTTCTGATGCCTGTGTTCTGATGCCTGTGTTCTGATGCCTGTGTTCTGATGCCTGTGTTCTGATGCCTGTGTTCTGATGCCTGTGTTCTGATGCCTGTGTTCTGATGCCTGTGTTCTGATGCCTGTGTTCTGATGCCTGTGTTCTGATGCCTGTGTTCTGATGCCTGTGTTCTGATGCCTGTGTTCTGATGCCTGTGTTCTGATGCCTGTGTTCTGATGCCTGTGTTCTGATGCCTGTGTTCTGATGCCTGTGTTCTGATGCCTGTGTTCTGATGCCTGTGTTCTGATGCCTGTGTTCTGATGCCTGTGTTCTGATGCCTGTGTTTGACCTTTGGATTGTTTATCGTTGCTGACCCTTCTCTGCCTGCCCTGACCCCTGACCCTGCATGGGCTGTTTACTGGACTCTGATTCTCTCTGCCTGCCTCCACCCTTTGCCTGTCTACCTGGTTTGTCTCAGCCTTGCCTTCTCTGTTCTGTTTGCCACTGTTTGACCCTGCCTGTCTTGACCATTCTCATAAAAGCTGCGAATGGATCTCCTTGAGTCTGCTGATTCGTTACAATATCATTGTACAGTTGTAATCAAAATTATTCAACCCCTATTGAAAATCAGGTTTATTGCCAAAATGTACAGACTTTCAGCTGTTTGCAACAAATGAAACAAAAGTAATTGAAATTGCTCAACACAACAAATTTTTCAAGTGGTTTCCCAAAATTCAACTGTCCAAAATTTTGTGCAGTCACAAAATTATTCAACCCCTTCATGGCAAGCATCTTTAGTACTGGGTAGAACACCCTTTTGCTGTTATGACCTGCTGCAAACGAGACATATAACCAGACACCAGCTTCTGGCAGCGTTTCTGAGTAATCTTAGCAATGGCCTCCAGTTCAGAATCAGAATCAGAAACCGCTTTATTGCCAAGTGTGCTTGCACACACAAGGAATTTGTTTTTGGTACTGAGGCTTCCAGTGGACATATACAAATACAACAAAAAACATAATACTACAAATTATAAGAATAAAAAATAAAAATATAAATATATGAGAATAAAAGTATCACAGTTGGGTTTAGTCAGAATAGACATTTTCAGATTTACAGATTATGAACATATTTACAGTGTTTTGAATATTATAAATAAATAAATCTACATATAAGTATCACCTGAGTTGTAGGGTATTGCACTAAACAGTGGGAGTATTGCACTTAAGGCATATGCCTTGGGAGGAGTGTTAACTGTTCAGGAGGGAAATGGCCTGTGGGAAGAAACTGTTCCTGTGCCGAGATGCTCTTGTGGCCAGTGATCTGAGTCGCCGTCTTGACGGTAACAGTTCAAACAGGAGGTGTCCAGGGTGAGTGGAGTCTGTGATGATTTTACCTGCTCTCTTCCTCACTCTGGAAGAGTACAGGTCCTGGAGGGTTGGCAGGGGGGCACCAATGATCCTCTCCGCAGTCCGGACTGTCCGTTGTAGTCTCCTGATGTCTGATTTGGTAGCTGAACCAAACCAGACAGTGATGGAAGTGCATAAGACAGACAGTAATATTCAGTAATATTCCTGGGTTTGCGTGCTGCAACCGACTTCTTCAAATCCCACCAGAGACTTCAACAAACTTATTTTGCAACCAAGCCTTGATCGAGGTATGTTTGTTTAGCAAATTAGCTCTATGAAATATTAATAACCAATCATAACTTGTTATAATTGATTATGAATATATGGGTCAGTTAATCGGATTAACTTAATGTAGCTACATTGACATTACAACCAATTACTCAGTTCATCCTGTGAACCCTCAATATTGGTAATTAATTAATAGAAATGTACATTTCCGGGGCATGGGAAATGTCTTTCTTACTAAGTACTACTAAGAGCAAGTAGTCAAGATCGATATGATTAGTGACTCCAGATAGGAGCTTGAGACACGGACAACTTTACGTGTGATATGAACAAGATTTTATTAACTAGACTAAACACTTAAACTACTCTAACATACACATACATACATGCATACAGTTTACCAAGGGAAAGAGCTGAAGCAGAATACAGGAAAGCAAAAAGTTATAGCATTGTTTGAAATTCAGCAGATCAACAGCCTTGAGCAAACCATCAGTTTAGTTCTAACACGCCCTTCTTTAAACGGTGTAAGGATACTTAATGTATCAAATAATGAGACTAAGTTAGATTGGAGTTTATAGAGACCAAACATGCCACACATATGATTCTGGTTAACCATAGTAGACAAAGTCTGAAACATTAACCCATTAGAGTTTACAAGAAAACATAGGCCAAAACAACTTAAAAGGAAAATCATGAGATTGGAAAATTAGATACATGTTTATACCTTTCTCAAGTGGCTATATATATATATATATATATATATATATATATATATATATATATAATATATAGGATTAACAGGGTTTATTTCTCCTTCTCGGTAAGATTTCAGTATGAGTCACAGCCCTCTGCACATTCCTTTTTCGGGGTCGTAAAAATTCTTATCAATGTAACAGGACACTGAGTTCTGCCAGTAGTGTTAGCTTCATTGACTACGTTTACATGCAGCCAATATTTGGGTTATGGTCGGGTTAAGGTCACTATTCGGGTTTTTGAAACATTAGGAATAACCCGTTTACATGCGTGAGCAGAGAGAGTTACTCCTGTATACATGGAATTGCAATATCCCGATGTAAACGGCGACGCATGGTTAGCGTCTGGACGTACGGACAACCTTAACCCCTTCAGACATGAATTATGTTTTAAGTTTCTGAAAAATATAAAAGTACATTTTCCCAGCTCATGAGGCTTCTATAAATGAGACCAAATAAAAAAAAAATAAAAAATGTTTGGCTTTAATATTATTATTTTTTGTCCATTTCAATGGACATCAGGTCAAAACAGGTGTACTTCACAAAAATGTACCAACATAAAATTAAATAATAAACATAAAAATTGTTAGTATATACTTAAAGCTTTTTCTCAAGGTCAAAAACTTTTCAACAGTTTACCATTTCAACTTTAATTTTGAGGTTTTTGTTTTACAGATTGCACATTGTTTGTAACAAACTAAATATCTTAGAATCAATCAATATGGTCATGTTAGGGTCATTTTCTTTGCACATCTTTCTTTTTTTAGATCAAAAACATTACAATATTGAACATTACAATATTTCAACTTTTATTGTAAGGTTTTTGCTTTATAGATCACACATTTGTTTATTCATAACAAAATAAACCTAGGAATCAATCAATGCATTCATGTTAGAGTAATTTCCTGTGTGTGTCTTTGAAACAATTTCTCTGTTAACGATTTTCTTGTATTGTTACAGTACATTACTAGCAGCATGGTTGCCAGCAAGTTACTGTATTTTGATTTCCAGTAACTGTACTGTAATTCACTTTACAGTACACAAGATCAGTACTGTAAACTACCAAATAGTAGCCTACTTTACTGTATTTTTACTGTATTTCATCATTTGTTCTGCTTTTGCTGTAATTAATTATATGGTATTGTACTGTAGTATCTATATTGATACATTACTGCTAAATATTAGTATAATTTTCTACATAATTACTAATAATGATAATATTATATCATAATAATATAATATGTAGTTATAAGGAATATATAGGCTATAGTAGGAAAAAATATTATAGAAGTCAATGGCTACTGTCAACTGTCTAGTTATCGACATTCTTTAAAATATCTTCATTTGTCTTCAGCAGAATAAAGAAACTTATACAGATTAAGAACAACATGAGGATGAGTAAGTAATGACAAATATAATTTTTGGGTGTACTATACCGATAAAGGGATCGTTCACCCAAAAATTAAAATTAGCCCATGATTTACTCACCCTCAAGCCACCCTAGGTGTGTATGACATCGTTCTTCTTTCAGACGAACACAATCGGAGTTATATTAAAAAATGTCCTGGCTTCCAAGCTTTATAATGGCAGTGAATGGTTGTTTCTGTTTTGAAAGCCCATAAAAGTGCATCCATCCATGATAAAAGTGCTCCATGCGGCTCTGGGGGGTAAATAAAGGCCTTCTGAAGCGAAGCGATGCGTTTGTGTAAGAAAAATATTAATATTCAAGTTTACGCTTTAGATTTAGGTCAAATCCGTATGTTCGTTTGGCCAGAAGCTAGTCATTTTACTTTATACAGTTTTAAATATTGATATTTTTCTTACATCTCCATCTTCCTCATCACCTCACATAAAGTCAACATCTGAGATATTTCCATCAGCTATATGCTCAAGCACTTCAAGAACTATATATTCTGCATATGAAAAAGTTTCAAAAATGTATCGGTACTGTGATGTAGATTTTTTATATAAGAAATTTCAATCAGCATTACTGGACTTCAGTTACTGGAATGTGATTTCAGTAACAGGCTTTTGAACCCACTGTCCATTCTAATGGACAGACAAATTTGAAAAAATCCTGATTTAAAATGTGCAATTCTACAATAGATTTTTAACATTAATTAATAAGTTCAATCTTTCTTTTATACATACAAACTATGAAATACTGGCAAACATATAAAAAAATGTAAATAAAACCATAGGAACTTTTGCTTGCTTCTGTGTTTGGAGAGAAGTGCTGACATGCTTCTCTTCAGTGTAGTGTTTTTTTTATAATTACTACATGCAGAGCTTTACTGCCATTTGATTGGATGACAAGCGTCCAATCTAATGGACTGCAGGCTTTAAACTAGGTGAAATGTCCATTGTAATGGACGCAGGGTCTGAATGAGTTAAGACGCAATATGCGTCATTTCTGATTCTTCTTCCTGTATCCAAAGATAACAACAACAGTAGCAGCACGCGGATAAAGAATAGTTTGGGGCAGATAGCGATCGCCTTTGTTTGCGCTTTGGTGCTGGTACTGACCTCGCTCCAAAAGTATGCTGTGCTGTGTCTCGCCATGTTTACTTCCAGTAGGCTATAGCTATGCACGCGGGTTTTTGTATGCGCCGAGAAGTTCCTCTACTCAAAACACCAAGATTCCTTGCGAATAGAACATGCGCAGAACACAAATCATTATGGGGATATGCCGATACGCGTTTACATGACCAAAAATTCGGGTTAGAAAAGGGGTACCCCAGGTATCATATCCGGGTTTTTAAAATCCGGGATATGAGCATATTCGGGTTTTTGCCGGTGTTTACATGGCCGTGCGTGACCGGGTTATTGCTAATATCCGGGTTTTGAACGGGTTATTGGCTGCATGTAAACATAGTCATTGTGATGTTAGTTTCGGGGGAAGTTACACAGATCTTTGTTGGGAGAGTGAGTTTGCCGGACTATTCATTAAATATAATGAATAATTTGTGTGTGTGTGATTGGTCCAGATGCTACATTTGGAATCATTATTCTGTTGGAAGGTCCAATGATGCCCAAGCTTCAGCTTCCTCACTGACGGCATGACCTTTCCCGATACTTCAATAAATCCATCTTGCCTTCCACACACTGCAGGTGTGCCAGAGGATGCAAAGCAGCACCAGAGCCTCAGCGAGTCGCCACCATGCTTAACTGTAGACAGTATTCTTTTCTGCATATGCTTCATTCTTCTTCCTCCAGACATACCTCTTTTTAATGCGCGCCTTACTGTGCAAGCTAAAACCTCAGTGCCTGTTGACACCAAGTCTTGCTGCAGGTCTTTTGCTGTCACTCAAATGTTTTCCTTCTCAGAAATCTGATACAGTAGCTTCCTTTTTCTGCCCCGTCCAGGTAGTGTAACCACTGTTCCTTTAACTTTGAACTTGCGAACTATGCTTCCAACTGTGTCTCTAGGAACATTTAGTGCCTTCGCTATCTTTTTGTATCATGTTCCTTGTTTGTGAAGGGGCGATGATATCTTCTCTTAACTTTTTGGACCATTCTTTTGACTTCATGTGTTCTAGCTCAACACACCAGGTGCAACTAATGAACTCCTTGATTAGTTGCATAAGGTGTGGTTGAGACAACTGTGCTGTTGTGAGGGATTCTATTCAGGGAGTTGAATAATTTTTGAGACTGAAGAAGTCATTAAAAGTAGAACTTTCAGTTGAATTTGGGGAAACCACTTGAATCATTTGTTGTGTTGAGCTATTTCAATTACATTTGTATGATTTGTTCATTGCAAACAGCTGGAAGTCTATCAGTTTTGATGGGAATTGAATAATTTCGATTACAACTGTATATGCATTGCATTTCTTTATGTATTTTTGAATAAATCAATTGATAGGACAAGAAAGTCCATCACGTCATTGACCCTTCTTCTTCTACAAATTTCAACAATTGAAGCAAAGCAGAAACACACAGAAGTCCCATCTTTGCTCCATTCCCCTTACAAAAAAGAAGTATACTTCAAGTTAATTTTATGAAGTATACTTAAGTAATGTTCAAGTATATTTTTACGTATACTTTATGTAGTAAGTATACTAATATCAATGTGTACTTGAAGTAAACTTGTAAGTGTACCATTTCAATACTGCTTGGGACTAAATTGGCCCACTTTTAGTATATAAAAGTATACTTTTAAGTGTACTATAAGTGTAACAGTAGTAAACTTTAAGTACACAACTAGGTTTCTCATTTGTAATGCATCTGTACTACAAGTGAACTTATAAGTATACTAGTAGTTTACTATTTTAATACTAGTAATTTTTAGTTTATGAAAGTACACACTGAAGTGTAGGCTACTCTCAGTAAACTACTAGTTTAGTAGTATATACTGCAAGTATACTTGTAATTGGACATAACATTATACTTAGTTATATTTATATATTATTTTTGCACTTGCAGTATACTACTATGTTCAAATGTAGAATTTTTTTATACTCTGAAAAATACCTTTAACTGTACTTTTAACTAATTTTAAAAACATTTTATTAGCTTTATGCATCCTTGTTATCAACACTTGAATGTCAGTGAGTTTCAAAAATAAAGGCTACATTTTAAACAAAAATATTGAGAAAATCACATTTTTGTCAAAGAATACGCCTTGATCAGATTCAGAACGATGATCAAAACACAGATGGAGTAGATCGAGTCCAACCCAACCAAACCTCACATATTCGTTTTCTCTTCATGGGTTACGCTTCATTTTATTTGGTAACATTAAGCAGTTTTGATTTACACGCTGTTTAATGTTTGATGATCACGTTATTTTACATTTGAGTGATCAAATGTAAAATAACGTCTATCACTTGTTTCAGCTATTTCTTCTCCTGTGTTTTGATCCAGACTCAGGAGATTCTGTACTAGAAGATGAGTCATAGCGCCGCCAACAGTAAAACAGTGAAAAAATGGATAGCTGGAAAATTCAGTAGGGAAAGAGTAAAGTAGAATTAAAGTAAATTCCCATGTACACTTTCAGTGGACTAGCCTACACAAAAATTCAGATACGCAGAATTAGAAACATATCTGTTTTATATCAATATTCTAATCAATATGTTCAAACAATGTAAGTTTCATAAGACTGTGTGAAAAACTATGTAAAAAAAAGTATATTTAATAGGCTACTGATCAAAAGAGTTAACACAACTACAAGTATACTTTGAATACTTAATTATATTTTTAAGTATATCTCAATCAAAAGATTGAGTACAAGTACAGGCCAAATATACAGTACTTGGACTTTTCTCTCAGTATAAGTCAAGTACACTTAAGTGTAATTTTAAGTATATTTCTGAGAAGTATATAAAGTATATTTTTGAGAAGTATATAAAATGTAGACTGAAAGTATACTTTTTTATTTTTAAATTAAAAGAAGTATACTAATAGAACATTTGAATACACTTCTTTTTCGTAAGGTTCTGATAACCGAAGGTGTCTTTGCTGTCCATGAGGACTCACAAGCCTGAACATGTTGCCGTGATAGAGAGACAAAATTGGACAGACAATTAGTCATGATTAGTCCTTAGCAACCAGCAATTTATTATGGGGTGACACATTTGTAGGCCTGCTTCAAGATTTAAGAAAACTTTTTAAGACCAGAGCAAGCAGTATTTGACACTGCATTGAGACTGAGAGCATGAATACACTCTATGCTGAGAAACAGAGATACTTTAAACATGGACAGAGGAACACTCTGTATATGGAGTCTAATCTACATGATGCATTATCATGCCGAGACGACATTCTTTATTACAGCCGCTGAGGAACAAAAGCCCACCGCTGAGGTGAAAGGGATCTGAAAATAAGATATTACAGTAGACGCATTACATGAAATATATTACAAATAGCACTGAATAATTCAAAACGATGTGTTAGCTAAAATTAGAAGTGAAGTGTGTTGGTGTGTTGCCAACTGTGGGATTAATTTTAGAGAGTTTGCTGTAGACCTTTCCAGTGTTGTGACTACAAAGCAATGGCTAGGCCTCAATGGACAAAGCTTTTCGCTTAGCCAATGGTTCAGCAAATTTGTTACTGGTTTGTTTCAAAGTCCTGTCAAAAGTTGCTTCCTGGAAATCCTTTGTGTGGTTTTTGCCTCTGATGAGGTGTTTGTTTGTAAAGATAGGGTTTATGTCAACATTAAGCAAAGCTATTTTTAGGAGAGGCATAGGAATGGGCCCATGAGGACCTTTCAGAACATGATGACAAAAATAGCCATTCGCAGGGGCCAGACTTAGACTGAAGCGAAAGGACACGATCTCTTGATTTACAAAACATGAGATCAGCTGCTTTCTTGAGCCAAATCTTTATCTCCACCATCTGCCAGTGAGATTCAGCTTATCCAAAATAAAGATTACATTTTCCAAAGAGGGGGCATCTTTTGTTTTTTGAGTGTATTATTTTTCCAGTGCTTAAATAAGGATCAACACTGTACAAGTAGTAATAGAATTACTGTTTCATTGTTTCCTTACATTGTTTCTCGAATAACAATGGCTGCATGACAAATACCCAGAAAAGAACTGAAAAAGTGTGATGCTTTTCCCTTTTTTCTGTCTTAAATTAAACCAAATTAGAATTGTATGCTCATTCTCTCTTAAAGGATGTGACAAAGTAGACTCAGAGACAGACTCACAATCCATAGGCAAGGTTTAATTAGGTCAGGCAGGCACAGGTCAAACCAGACAGTAGCAGAGCTAACAAGTCCAAAACACAGGCAGAGAGGGTAAAGGCAAAAATACATAGCACAGGTAAGTAAGAAAAGTATACCAGAAAAGTAAGTACTAGCAAGATTCACAAAGAAGTTTTTTGAAGACCTGGGCTGCATCCAAAATCGCATACTTCCCTACTATATAGGCAAAAAAAAAAGTATGTGACAAAACAGGTATGTCTGAATTCACAGTTCTCATAAAAGAGTAGGAAAAAAGTACCAGAATGACATACTTCTTCAGGTGAGACTCTGAAGTGTGCATGTGTCTGTATTCAAGAGATACAAAACTGGGTATGGATATTGAAATTGTGATAAAGTAACAGGTCAAGCTAAAGTAAAAGTGTCAAGTTTTGTCACTCCACACCTGTATGGCTTTACTGTCTAGAAAACAAAATGAAAATTTTTCCAAGGTTACTCTTTTCCATATAAAGAAAGTGATTGGAAAATCATAAAATTGGCCCATACAGTATGTGCGCTGTATCTATAGTCTTCTGTAACCATAAAAAAGAAAGATTATATCCTAACAGAAAGTTTTTTTAATATCTACTCAAGCTCTCTTCGGCGCCGTCATGAAAGCTGCAGCAATATTAAATTCATAAACACATTTTTTCAAAACAAATCAGCCCGTTCCATTCACAAAAATGGTCTAAATGATTAATTCACAGATTCGACTAGGTTCTTAAATTCAACTCATTGACCAAATGATCCGATCACTGAAGTTTAGGATCCATTTGCCGGGAATACTTTACATGAACAAGGATTTGAATTCTGGTCTGTTTGTCAATCAAAGCTATCATTTTACTTCAGAAAACTTAAAATATTTTAAAGCTTGAAATCTCCCATTCATTGTAATTGTCAGTGCAGTCAAATCAATAATATAACTGATTTTTAAGTGTCTCCAACTAAGCAAGCGAAAGGTGACAGTGGAAGTCACACGAGTTTGGGGTACACTCAGGGCTGTTTCTAGCCATTTTGATGGTCTAGGCGAAATCCTTATTGGCGCCCCCCGGTCAAATCAGGACTACTTGTATTAACTTCCCCTTTAAATAACTCGGCACTATACCTTCTGTATGACACTGCTCACATTAAGCACTATTACAACGAATGAATCGATTCAGCATTTCGACATCCTCCGTAAAGATGCATTAAATTCAACAAAGCGGTTTAATAAAGGATGTATTAATTGTGAATTAGCACATTTTATTATACCATGGCCAAGAAAGTTTGATATGGGACGATTTCAAAACACACGGATTCTTTAACAATGCATTGGCGCAGAAACGCACACCTTTTGGAGGTGCAAGGAAGAGATGAATGCTTTATAGAGTCCAAATATAACTGCAGACTTAATTCATCATAAAATGTGCAGTTTATTTTGCCTCTAAAGTACACGCTGAGCAATATTACGCTATCTGCCCATTTCACAAATTTCTTGACTACCACAAATACTGCTCTAACAAAATAAGGATTTTTGTACTTTTTATTGTAGCTGTTTTTTTAATTGGCCTTTGAATGTAGCGTTATTGTGTGGTTAAAAAAAAAACGTTACTTTGCCAAAGCATTGACTGATTTAATGGTGTTGTTGAGCGCTCCAAATGCAAAATTTACATGCAACAGTCAGACAGTAATTGACAGTTCTCTGATCCAATGGCATATAGGAATCGTCGGATTGACAGAAGCCTACTCTCCAATAGTGTTGGGAGAACCAGTGGGGGGTGGCAATCATATTTCAGGGTGGCTGTGACACCCTTTACACACACCCCTGCTAAAGGGCCAGACATGTGCTCATTGGCGCCCTTCCAGCTGATGGCGCCCTAGGCAACCGCTTACTTTGCCTATGCCTAAAAAACGGCTCTAAATTACGACAAAATTTGTTCGTTTAAAGCATTTCCAACAAACAGATAAGTGGAAGCAATGCAATTCAACATCACTATGACCTCTATGGCCATGTAAATTTAACACACACCAAGCTGTCTTGAACAGCTGTGTGCTGTCCATGTAAATTAAGACAAGATTTGTTGAAGTGTTTCTCCATCAGCTTTAATTTTAGTGCTTGAATTCAGATGTATGTTACACAATCACAACATAGACTTGGGGCAGAAAATAACAAAGGAATGTTCTCATTAGTGAAGCAGTAGAGGAAGAAGGTGGCTCAATTAGAATACCTACAACTGACAAAAAAGTGAGCAACAATATCGTAATGCACTTACGATAACGTTGTGCAAAGCTAGGTCTGACTGCCTATTAATCGCTGTTTCTGTGATAATACCTGACCCTTTTTTTCATGGCTTTGACATTCCCAAGAGTATTGCATCTTTCTCACTCTGATGCAGTGTAATACCCTTGACGAGGAGACTCAGTCTCCAGCCCTGAAAACTGACCGATTAGAACTGCATTATTGCCATCTGCAGTAGTATATACTGGCTGTGGTCTGCTGTTATTTGGAGAAGATTGTACACTGTAGCTATTCAATGAAACAGTTATAAATAGATAAAAAATAATTCTGATAAAAGAAGCCTAAAGATATAATGTGCACTGATAGCAGAGCAATGAATGCTTTATGTTCAAATTGCAGTTGAATGTGGTCCAAATCAGATTTTTACCCCTCACATTTGACACATTTGTTTAGACTACAGCTTTAACAGGAAAAAAAAGGCTGTGGACAAAGACAAAAGTTGGGGGCACTTTGCTGTTAGTCCCAGATGTTGTCTTTATCATTAGAGCCACAACAATAACATATATCATGAAATAAACTATAAACCATAGGCAGCAATGAATAAGGTGTGGGGGGTGAGGGTGGTTGTTAAACATTGTCTTGTGTTTATTTTAATAATCATGTCATTGCGTCCATGATCAAATGTTCCACTGTATCATTCGCATAAAGAAAATTTTGCTTGGAGCAGATGCGATGGAATGTATGAAGGCCCAAACCTGCAGAAAAAAAATAAAAAAAAATAAAAGTAGGCCCCTCCTAATACAAATCATTTTATCAAGTCATAGATTCCCTTATTTATTTTTGTATTGTCACATTTATTTATTTATTTAAATATCTGCAAATATGAGTTTGTATAAATGGCGCTGGTTCATGTTTGGAGCAGTAAAGTAGGTTAATTATTGGACCCAATATAACTGTGAATCGGTTTGTGAGTACATGTTCTTTCACTTTTAAACCACAAGTGTGAAATGGTGAGTGGTGTTTATTGGGGTTCAAGTCGTACTTTTAAAGCCTGTCCAGTTCTTCCACAAATCTATATCAGATTCAGTAAACCATTTGTATTTGGACTTCGCTTTGTGAGGGGCACTGTCATGGTGGAACAGTTAAGGCTCTTCCTCAAACTGTTGCCATAAATTTGGAACCCAAATTTTCTCAAATATTAATCCATGCCATAGTATTAGCTCTTTACCTGAATTAAGTGGCCTATAGTCAATTAGAAGTGGCTGTCCACATACATTTGACCATATTGTGTATGTATCTAAAAGTAAGTCCTTGTCCTGTTAAAGCAAGCATTTTTGGTTATAATGGGGGTCCATTTATCTAACCCTGAGGATATCATCAAGGAAGAAATGATTCAGACAGGAACAATGCTTGTTGAATCTACAATGTTCTGTTTGAAATTAATCTGCTGTAACTTATAAATTATTTATTTACCATGTCAATATACAGAGTATATCGAACACATAGTTGTATTGTTTAATGAGGAGCGGTTTAATATTTAGTAGGTATCAAGTGATGAATTCAGAAATTAACAGCAATAGTCTATTAAAGCTGCAAAAGCTTTCAGGCAATTGCAAAACAAAAAGTTTGAATGTAAATAATGTATGAGTAAGTAATGAGCAAATAATTAATTTTGCAGTGAACTAACCCTTTAATGTATGTGGTTGGGCTCTTTCTTTTTTCCATTTGGAAAGAATATCAGATCATTCTGCAGTGTTTCCTGCATTGCTGAAGGGTTCTGCACTGCCAACTATAAAAGTTAACCTACTTAACCTCCACAAATTGAATAAGAAGTGAATTATTGAAGTCTTCCTTCACACCTACCCCTGTAATGTGCATTAATGTACTGACTGCATTACTGTACTCTGTGTGCGGATGGTTTCTCGTTCTTGTCCTTCAGTGACTCAGCATCACAAGCGTAATTGGAATTATTCCACAACCAGTTGATCCTTTATGGAACAATCCATAAATTAGAATGCTGCACAGGGTGAATGAGCATCCATGTAATGCTAATTATGGTCAAGTTATGCCCTGGCAACTCTAGTGCCTATCAGTGACCATTCCAGGTGACCTCTCTCAACCTTCCAATGGGACCACTTGGATCAAACAGAGGGTTTTACACGGTGATGCAGAATAACACAGAGATTTAACTGATTGCATTTTGATTTCCTTTACTTGGTTTCCCAATTAGATTGAGTAAGTTCTGATGGTTTTGAGCAACCGATTTAAAAGCTTTAGCAAAGCATTGGAGTTTGGAATGCAAGTGTCCATCTTAGAATCTTATAATACTTCTATAATACTTCTGGCTTAATCAAGGAAAAGATTTAAAAAAAAGTAAAGGTTTGCAGCATTATATATATATATATATATATATATATATATATATATATATATATATATATATATATATATATATATATTCAAGTCTAACTAAATTCTTTTGAAGATTATAATCATCATAAAGTGATTGTTAAGTTATTTCCCTCATTAGACTGAGACTCAGCTTTAGCGGTACAGCAGCGAGATGGTAAGAGATGTCAACTCATGTATCGAACTGAGTCCATCAAGCCTAAAGGTTCAACCATACAATGATATACAATTCTGCAGTGCTACCACGCAGTTAGAACAGACAAATGTCCACTGACGCAGCACTAAAATAGAAAATTGAAACAACTGTGACCAGGGCTAATTCTTTTCATGGTGTCCCTTTAACTTTAACCAAAAATAGAGTCCCTGTCTGGGAGAAGTACCTCTTAGGGACCACTGTTGTCTCAACTATTATAGAATAAAAGGTACTTTGATTAAATATGCAGAGAAATGTGTTGTACAGCCTTAAGAAGAGCTCTGAAGAAGTACAAAATCCATTTGAGGTTGTGTTTTCTGAAAGAGTGTCCATTTAAACTGAACGTAAGTTAAATAATTTAATCATTGTCTCTAGATTTTCAGCTTTGAGTTTATTCACAAATAATCTTCAGGCTGTTGTGCCCGAGACTTCTCATTTCTCAAAAGGCAAAAAGTATTAGATAGTCTCTGCTGCTAGAGAGCATCGGGTTTGAGGTGCATGTCATGATTGCATGCATTCAGCTCTCTCAGAAGGAGTCTAAATTGCCAGGAAGCATTTATGCATGTGGGATCTGTCTGTTATGAGTATTCAAATTAAATTTTAGAAGTTTTGAAATACTATTTCTTAAGGGAGCGAATGTAAGCTAATCTCAGCTCAAGCACACAGTTTCTTTCATTTCTGCCTCTTGTGAACCTGTTTTAGTTTTGATACAAATGTGTACACACAACATGAATATGCTTGGATGAACACTCGCTCAAGTATATATAAATAGCCTAATGTGCTCTAAATGCCTCATGGATTTTTAATAAAGAAATAATTTTAGGTCGCATCCAAATGTTTTTGCGGTTGATTCTTTTCTCTGAGACTGTACTGTATGTGAACTTTTAGTGTTGTAATTCATCAAAAAGCAATAAGCTTAATATGAAAACAGAGAGAGTTGGTTATAAACCCACTGTCAATAGACCCTTCTCTAACGACTTACAATTATATTGGGAGAAGCAGGCTCGTGATTATTGTGCATAAAAAAATTCAATTCAGTCGGGAGTTCAAATTATATATACAAAACAATAATCACATAAATATGTTCAGCATTTCATTGCCATAAAATGTCATAATAGAAGCCATAAATCTGAACTAATCATATTAACAACTATGTTGTGTGTTATTTATTCCACATGTAATGGGATTGAGTAATTGTTTTCCATCTTTACCGATCTCTAAGTTGAAGTATCCCATTTACATTTATATTGCCAATTATAGTAATACTGCTCGGCGGGGTCAACCCTGAGTTTATAATGTGTCGTGGTGACTGGTTCACTGGCTAATATGCTTCTCAGCCCTCATCCATAAACCTCGGTTTAAAGCTTGTGCCTCAAAGCTCCAAATCTATGGAAGTTGGATCTGTTTCCTTGGCATGGATTGAACAACTGTATATTGTTAAACTTATTTTAGTTTTTACTATGTGTGATTTAGGTAGTGGAATTATTTGAAAATTGTATGAGACAGTTTAAATGAGTTTGTTTGATGTGAGTTGAGGGGGAGATGCACTAGACTGAACTTTTACGATTTAGATGAGGTCACACCCTTACGGAACAAAAATATATGGGAATATACTGCAAAATATAATGCAATAGATTACATAATACATTTCCGTATATGGGAAACTAGTGCTTATATTTTTCAATATACTGCAATATATGCATTGACCATGTTTTTTTTAAATGAAGACAAAAATAGCATTACATGTAATATTCACAAAGGTTTATCCTTTATTGTGTACATATATTGCACATACATGTTCCCATATAAATGTGAATGTATGTTCACATATATATACACACATTCATGGAATGTTACAACAGATTTCTAGTTCCCCGCATGCTTTGCTTCTGACTGTTAAAGGACAGCAAATGTTAAAACTAAGTGTTATTTAATGTGTTTCGCTCAAAATTAATATAGGGGGAGATCTTTTAGTGTTTAATGTTCTATTATTTTGGAATTTAAAAGGGTTTCTGGTATGTCTGAGTTTTTGGGTTACCATTGTGCTGAAGAGTAGCGTTTGTGGTTAGGTTTACGATTGGCTGAAAACCATTATAACATCTTGATTAACGATGTAACCCTCGTTCCCTGAAGGAGGGAACTGAGTCATAATCGACATGTCAACTGATTGGGATCACGCTTAGGGAGCCTGTTATCTTTGAGTATTGTAAAAACGAGCCAATGCACATTGGCGTGCAAGAATTGCATCACATGCTCCGCCCCGCAGCACGGGTATAAACATGGAAGTGGATGCACGCACCAGTTGTTTTTTGCTGAGGAGCAGAACCCGGAGATAGCGGTGGTCCAGCAATAGTGGCTACGGGACTACGTCTCCGTTCCCTCCTTCAGGGAACGAGGGTTACATACGTAACCGAGACGTTCCCTGATTGAATGGGATCCCAATTAAAACTCACATTCACGACCTCCTTTATCATGTGGATAAGTATCTTGAGTCAATTCCATTGTTTTTTCGAGAAAATAATGGGTTGTCTTAACAGTAACTTCCAAAAGCCCATGACAAACCAAGGCAGAACACCGTAACACCAGTTACCGCTCAGTAATTGTAAATCATAAAAAATTAATGCCATGATCACTAGATTTTATACAGGTGTTACTATAGTGATTTTGTTAATGGTGATCAGCAACCAAATACTGATAATGTGGAAATTACTGCCTTTTGCCTTGGCATGACTTCTCACTTTTCGCTGACAATACAAAGGCAGAGTACAGTAACTTTAAAATAGTGGTCAAAAGTCAAATTTGAGCTCAAGATTTTTTTATGTAGATAATTTTCATTACTAAAACATCTAATTGCCAGATTCCCAGTTTCCTACCTATAATTAATTTGGCGGGACAACTAAAAATCTTTAAAGTAATTTTTCTCAGTTCCACACTCTAGCGAGTTAAGGTCTTTTGCCATTGCAGGGCAGAACAGGGACCCGGCTTGGAAGGCCCGAAGGCGGCCCGAAGCGGGGTCTGAGTGTGTGGTGCAACACTTACCTGTGTTGGCATCCAAGTGCCGGCTGGGAGTCTGGCCCTCTTAGGACCCAGGAACAGAAGAAATTGCTCTTTCTTTGAAAATGTGGGTGGAAAAGACACACACAAAAACAAAGAACTCCATCCAGCCCTCCTCCATGGGGAGGGAGAGGATCGGTGACCAACTGCAAGAGCTCTTTCCTCCATCTCTGAGCGGCCCGCTGGGGAGCGCTTGCGCTAATGCTTGCCACCTGGCTTGGCAGCGTCTGCGGCCGGCTCCACGCTGAAGCCTGGGTGGAGGCTGCTGCGGTGGTCCAGCGGGAGTGGAGGTGGCGGCAGACGGATGCCCTTGGCGACAAGCTGGCGAAGGATCTGCCACCGGTGGACGGGTGGAGGCAGCAGCGGGCCGCCGGGGCAGGATGTGCCGGATGGCCTCCATCTGCTTCTGGGCTGCAGAGAACTGTTGGGCAAAGTTTTCTACCGTGTTACCGAACAACCCAACCTGTGAAATGGGGGAGTCCAGGAACGAACCTTGTCCGCATCCCTCATGTCTGCCAGGTTGAGCCAGAGATGGTGCTCCTGGACCACTAAGGTGGACATCGCCAGACCGATCGCGTGAGCTGCAACCTTCGTGCCCCGGAGGGCGAGGTCGGTTGCAGTGTGGAGCTCACCCATGAGCTCACGGTCTGGGCTACCTTTGTGCATGTTCATGAGTGCCTGAGCCTGGTGGACCTGAAGCAACGCCATGGCATGCAGAGAGAAAGCAGCTTGCCCAAGGGCTTTGTAAGCCTTGCCCGTAAGGACATACAAGAACTTACAGGCCTCAGAGGGGAGACGAGGATCCCCCTTCCATGAGGTAGCGATCACCGGACACAGCTGCATCGCGACAGACCGCTCCACTGGAGGGATAGCCTCATAAGCCTTCGCTGCTCCCCCGTCAAGTGTAGTGAGGGGGGAGAAGCTACTTAAGCTACTTTTCTTCTAGCAGAGAATGGTGCCATCCATGCCCTCGTAAGCTCCTCATGCACTTCAGGGAAGAATGGTACTGGGGCGGCGGGCTGAGAACTAGCCCGGCCCGCCCCAAGAAACCAATCATCCAACCGAGACCGTTCAGGACATGGTTGAGGGTTCCACTCGAGCCCAACCGCCTGGGTTATATAATTTTTTTTTCTTCTTTTCATAAGGGCAGCTGGGGTCTAAATTAATGGAACTTTCAGACATTAGCCTTTCATTATTGTTATATTGTAAACACAGAATATAGAAGAATGTAGAAACTCTGTGCACCAAAATGTTGACATATCAATGCATATCAACATTGTGATTAAAGTTGTGTTTCCTTGTGTGGCTTGGATCTGAGATCTGAAAGGTTGATTGATGAAAAAGAGAAAATGAGAAGGAATGTGGATATTTGTTTAATCAGAAACCATTTAAGGAGATTATATTATCAACACATAAGAATCATTTGTTTTTATGCCACACACTCTTGTATATTCATATTCTCTGTTCTTTCAAACAATGTTTCTTCTTAAAATCAATTTATGCAATTGTCTGAAACCGCTGTCCAACTTGCCTTCATGCATGGCTGGAATGATTTGTAAGCTCTAAAGGGCAAACAGGACATACTGTATTGATTATAACTTTTCTTACTTCAGAAACCTGTGATTTCCAGCTTTATCATAACTTTTGAATTTCCACTCAGGCATGCCTTTGGTTTTAAGATGTTCTGTGAAAAACCATAACAGTGTTGTACATTATCACCTCACATCAACAGTGGGTATACATCTTAAAAGTCCTGCCAAATTATTTAAGACCTCATGAGCTCCATGAATAGTATGTCTGCTATTGTGACTGTAGTGCTAGCATGCTTTCCATTTCCAGAAGAGAGCTTCTTTCCAATGGACTTTTTTCAGAGCAGCGCCGTGACAGGTATGAAAGCGAGGCTGTAAGGGACAGACTTACCATGTTTTCAATGGCATCCGCTGTAAATAGCTATATAAATCTCCCAGATCACTTTTAATTGTCTGGAGTTTTAAGTCTACTGAAGTTTCTTGGAAATATATTCTTGCAGTGTTTCGTCAGCAGAACAATCCAAAAACACATTAAATAACAGTACAACCCACTGAATCAAAGATGCCAATCAAAGATGGTGCTGCTGTGAATAAGGTCTACTGAGTTCAGATGAGATCAATTTAAATTGGTGCGGAGTTTAAAATGCCATTGAAATATTTTATATAATACATAATTTGAAGGCAAACATTTCGGACGAGGTGTACAGTTAAAACTAAACTGGAAACGTTTTCAAGTAGGACTAACAAAGTAAATTGACATTTTAAGTAAATAAGGGGCTTGATCTCCATTTGAAAGAGCTTTTCCTTTTTCATCACAGTGCCTAACAACTCACTATCAGCTGCAAAACACTGTAAAACGTGTGCATGCAAAACCTGGCGTGTCAGCGGGAAATGAAAGCAGGAGAAAAATAAATACCTTTGGACTGGTGTCAGTGAACGGTCGCTTTAGTTGACCTCCATCACTCAGACCAAAATATTTCCTCTCAAAGTGCAAGGATGTACATGGATTATTATATCTGACAACACTGGGCTTAAAATAGCACAGAGAACACAAACAAAGAAATGTTGCCTTCATGGGAAATCGTTTTATAGTTTGATAGAAAAGTTTCAGCACAGCCGTTATTTCTTTGTACACATTTTTTTTTTCAAAACTGTCTCTTTCTGTGCAGCCTTATGAGCAAAATTGCAGTCTTAGCAAAGCCCTGAGCAGCATTAGCTTCGACCAGATGTTGAACCCTAAGGACAAAATTCATTTGGGTTGAGACTTTAGCCAAACTACAGCCTCTTTTTAATCTTGCATGAGTTCTGTCTGCTGACGAGTGACAAGACATTGCAAGCTGCATTGCATAATCTGTTGTGTAATGCCTCGAGAGGTTGAACCATGTCTTCTTGTGATCCCTTTTTAATGTCAGAGATATTCTTCTTCTACTTGTTTATAAGTGCCTTTGTGCTTCTGCTAAAGAACTTCTCATTTTCATCTCTCTTAAATGTCCATTATCCAGACTTTTGGCAAAAATAGGCTTAATATATAATAGGCTTTTCATACTTGAATTTGTTAACCTATGTCCCATTTAGACACCTTAAACTTATACATATTATATCACTGCTCATACTTTACCCTTGGTTAGTAAGTAGCCTAAACTTGGTCAATCAACTTTTTTAAGATTCCACACTGTACATTTATGAACCCTGGGTTAACATTCTTATTTCCATTTGTATGAGCTCAATAACACTGATTAGGTGAATACACATTGTAACAGGCAATTGCTTATCTGAAAATGACACTATGATTCCACTCATAAGTGGAATTAAGTAAGTCATTTGAAACAAAGATAAAAACGAATAATACAGTCTCTTCTTTGGTGCCACTGTTGGAAAATTTTTATGTTTCTGTGACTGTAATAAATATTTAAATAATATTTAAAAAAACTATTTAGTTTATGATTTGTTGTCATTTGCTAAAAATTTGATGTAAAACTGCATTATTTCACACTGTGTAACTTGGTGCTACAATTCAGTGTTGCTGTGGAAGAGAAATTCTCAACCCTCTTACAAAATTACAATATCAACATCCAATTTGCAATACATTTGCTCTGTTCTATGCCATTGAAAAATCTTTGTGGAATGTTGTCATGTCTTAATGAATTATTTGGAACACTTGGATAAGATTGTGCCAAAATTAATTGATGTTCATGAAGATGTATAAAATGTAGACCTTTCATGCAAGAGTCATGCCAGCAGCTGCTGTGAAAAAAAAGAAAAAAAAGATGTGATTATTTACTCGTGACAAACATGTAAATTTCCATTACTTCAACTCATCAAAATAATTTTTATCAATATCAACTTAATTTTTTAGTTATACAAAATTAATAGGCAAGTTGAAATTGTACAGCCAAATTGATTATACTTAAAAATTTAGCAATTTACAATCAGCAATTGATTGTAAAGTGTATGTTCAGTTTTGGTTTTCGTTTCTCTGTGTTCTGTCCCTCAGTTCTGTTTAATCAGTGTTCCGTGTCGTCATTAGTTGGTTGTGTTTACTCCCTATGCTAGTACAGTGTCTAATTTTGTGGAAACTCCCAGTAAAGCCTGTTTTCTTTGAGTTCATCTTTGCTGTGCATTACAACAGCCACAGCCGTTTGTGACACTGATGTTAGGGTTAAGTTAAATTTAAAATTTATAGTTAGTGTGAAAAAAACAACAAGAAGAAAAGACAAATATGAGAGCAAAGTGCAACAATTATTATATTTCACTTGAGTCTTTGTGCTTTGCGCTCTGCCCTTCTCAAATATCAATTCAAATGGCTTAAATCACCCTTACTCCACTGGTGGAGTTCTTCTTTCATCAATCCCTGTTTCAGCCCACTTAGTATTAAAATCCTTTTGCAAGGACTTGCTATTAAAAGGACCATTTCAAGATAAGACAAACCAGAAAAAGGTTTTCAGGAACATCTCTCACCTCCAAACAAAGCATTTGTCTCCATGGATACATTTAATGGACCCTAAACAGGTACTGATTGTGTGATGACTGAGAAACACTAATGCTAAAAATTGTCTCGGCGACTCTCAGCATTCACGGACTGATCTGAGGTACAGAAAAGGCCCTGGGCTCTAGTTGCGTTTCATTTTATAGACAGCCCTCATTTCAAATGTAAACATGAGTTCACAGTGGAAATTCACCTTAATCACCATCCCAGACTTACTGGGGACAGAAGTTGAACCATTTGCTAACAGTGGCAATTTGCATTGAGTAAACACCTTCTGCGAGCAGGGGACCATTTGCCTGAAAGTCACACCCTTCTGTGTGTAAGATATTTCTAAACTCTTAAGAACTTTATTACCCTTTGGTTTACTTCTTTGGGAATGAGACATTTGTACCAGTCGCACTGAGACATTTGAAATGATATCAAACATGTATAAAACTATATGATAATTGTTCACATTAAAACCATATATATTTTGGATGAGTTTTAGGTGATCTCACCATGAGAGAGAGAGAGTGGGGGTGGAGGGAAAGAGATTAGAATGATTCTGGGGTGAGACTTGCGTTTCGAATGGTGCATGAGAGTGAGTTCAAATGGTAATTTACTTTGTTTTCTCAGAGAGTAGCCCTTTCTTACAGTTCTTCCAGTTTTTCCAGTCTTACAAACCTATCAGATCACAGTGAACAAATCAGATTATTCTGAACAAGACCCAGATCCCATGCTCCAGATTTTAGCTTTTATCTGGCAGATAGGAGTAGAATAAAAGACAAAACATACCTGGCTTCAGGTAGACAGAAAAAAATTGCAACAGCTCTACCCCAGCCACCACAATGCCATCCATGTGAAGTGCATTGAGCTAGGAAGTGGTTTTTCAGGATTAATCAAACATATAAATGTAATCCACAAGAATCGTGTAAGGGGCCATTCACACAGAACGCATTTTTCCATTCCACTGTGCTACTTTTCCATTATTTTTTATGTAAGCACACGCTTTATGTGCTTGACCGTTGTGTTAGTCAATAAAGCTCATCGCTTTATTTATTTTTACTTTTTTTACTGTTTTTAACTGCAAAAACACATTCTGGGTGAATGGCCAACACAACGAAAAACGTATTGTGGTATATTATAGGCAAAGAAGGATACTGCTTCAAAAATGAATCAGATGAAAGTATCCTAGGAGACATGAGGTGAAGCTAACATTGGATTCGGACGTGCCTTGGTGAAGTCCTACTTTGGAATGCATCCTGCAAAGGCAGCATTTTTAATTTTTCAGATGCAGCCATGGATAGTCGGAAAATTCATAGACCCTTTTTCACATTTCAGGGTTTCTCAGAAGCAGTAGTCGTCATAGTTAGGTAAAGTTCTATAGCGGTGAATGAGAGGATTTAATATATTTTTTGTCCCTATTTGCTCAAAATACCAAAAGAAAACCTCCACAATATAGTGTTTTCACAACTTTCAAAAAGAGGGAAAAATAGAGAAGGATTGATAACGGCAGTCAGAAGAGAGAAATATGTCAATTTGAACGTAACACTCCAACAGCCGCTGTATTAGAAACACCCTCACAGCAGCGTTAACAAGTTTTTTGTAATTTGATGCAAAGATAATAATGTAGCTACATATTTAAAAAATATATATATATATACAAAACTTTGCAGGATTTCCGATGCTGATCATGTTAAATCATGTCATCACAGTCGGTGAAAAGGTTCCGTGGTGGGGAAAGAGTAAAGTATATTTGAACTAAATTCATATGTACACTGCCAGTGGACTAGCCTACACAAAGATTAGAGATAATCAGAATTAGCAACATCAATATAAATATTTTCAAACAATGTAAGTTTATAAGACAGTACAAAATTTGTGGAAAAAAAGTATTTAATAGTCTACTCAATCAAAAGAGTAAATACAACAACAAGCCATTTAGAATATTAATTATCTTTTTAAGTATATCTCAATCAAAAGACTGAGTACAAGTATAGGCCAATACACTTAAGCTATACTTTTCTGTCAATATAAAGTATAGGCCTACAATTTTAATATATTTCTGAGATGTACATACATTATATTTCTGAGAAGTACATTCAAAATTAGACTGAAAGTATAATAGCACACTTGAATAAACTTCTTTTTCGTAGGGTGGTTCATATAACCTAGTTTAGATCTAATACTATCTGATTGATTCATTGGGACCTCAATACACCATCATTGGGCCCTTTATTAGCATGCAATTCCCTCAGTTTTTACCTCAGCAATTGTGAGTCATTGTTTCCTGTTCCCGTTCCCATGTCTCTCAAGACATCAGCAATTCTACAAAACCTTTGGGAGGTTATTACAGACTAATGCTGATACCCGTTTCGGTACATGACCGGAGGAGAATCAAAATGATTGTTTTCTCAAATAAAATTAGCATTTTTGCTGTGGTCACATTTTTGATGGTGATTATTACACAGTATTGGATCAGGAATGTTGGGCTGGTTTGTCATCTTCGGTTTTCATTTACTTCATCTGGATCACAGCACGTGCTTTTGCCATTCGAAGACAGGTGGATGTGCTTGAGGCTTAAGCTATATTCAAATAGCTGCAAAGTAACTCATTGAAACTAATTATTCTTCTTTCTGTCATGACAGGAATGGATCACCACTCTAACAAATTACACTACATAATAAACTGCACTTCAGCGACAGTTTCTGAAAGCTCACTCTAATTTACTTCAATACGTTCAGTATTATTTGGAAAATAATTTGCATGTTTTTGCAATGAAATAATAATGAAATTCCTTTGTGTATTTCAATATTTTATGAAATCTCTGATCAGTTTAAAGACTTTCCAATCCATTTAATTTATTTCATGTTAAATTGAAAAGCACCAATTATAGTAATGGAATTAGTGTCAGAGAAAATACATCTTATGTGTTTATAAATGTGTTTAGAGTTGCTGTCATTAAATAGTTGTATGTTGTAGTAAAATTACGAAAGATAAGTTCTCTGCATGTACAAATAACATGCAAAGGAGAGTCAACCTAATTAAACTTCCCATAATCTGTTCATGATCTCAGTAACATTAGAGGTAATGATAACCGACTCTTTGACGTGAATAAGCACTTCTTCCATTATTGTTCCATTACAGGGAATTATTCAAGTGGACTGCACCTTTATCAAACTAAGCATGGTTGGCTGGGGCAAAGATGAATGAGAATGTAACATAATTTAGTAAATGACTCTTAAAGTGAGCTATTGCATTGACAATGAGAGATGTATAAAGGCTCTCATGGTTAAGATTACCACCACGTTAAGACCAAAGCTTTTTGATTTTAATATAAAAACAGGCCAGCAATAGTGAGGCAATGACAGTTCCATTTCCTATAATGTAAATTATTACATAGCATGTCCCCTAAAAATGGATCATCCGATGGGAGTATGCTTTCTTTTTTAAATTAATGTTTAATATACAGAGTATAAATCACAAATGAATTGCACCCACTGAATATTCACACATGCTGGTTGTTTAGCGCCTGAATAGCTAAATAATTATGCAAATCGCTATTTTAGGGCATTTAGCACCTGCTTAAAGCTGGATTGTGGGTGGTTGGTGAATAAGATGCAGAAATATACTGAAATATCCTGTGCAAAAAGTGGCACAACTCTTCAATAAATTCACACCATATTTTGTAGAAAGTGGTGAAACCCTGCAGAAAGAAATGCCACTTTTTGCTCCGCATTGATGTTTTCCCTTTTTTGCTGAAAGACTGTGCACTGTCACAATCAAATGATTTCTATGTCTATTTCTTTTTCACAAGAGCAGTTAATGTCAATGACAATTATTCATGTTGTCCCAATATAAATAGTTCATAAAACTTCTACTTAACAGTGGTTTGCACAAAATAAAATGCTGTGACCAAATGTTTGTTTGCATTAGCTGATTGTAATGAAGTAAACTGAGCAGAAGCAAAAATATTTTGTGTATCCTTAAAACCCGATGACTTCCTCTTCATCCTTTGCCCATTATAAATGAGGAACTTACTCATTTTCACATGGCTTTCCATTGACCTTTATCAAAGCTATTGCTGAGAGTCTGAAGGCATATGTTAAATACAGCAGTTTTCACAGCTCAGCCCTGACTCTGCTGACCTTTTAATAAGAATGTGAAATCTCCCTCCAGCACTCATTTCTAAATGGCTTGTTCACCCATATTTGACAATAGCTTTGACTAGGAAATACTTTCCTTGTTCGTATGAATGATTAGGTCCTTAAAATAACCTCAAATTAACCCAGATGTGAGGTTGTCTGACAGACAGTGCTCTGTGTTCCTAGGATGTCAAAGTAATGTTCAGAGCCATACCTCTCATTCACAGCTGATAAATTACCATGGCTGCGTTTGAAGTATAAAGGCATCAAAAGCAATCTGGGTGATTAAATTGCAAGGCTTAGAGGATGCGAAACACACACAAACAAAAGCGTCTAAATGCTGATGTTGTGATCCAGCTCTATATCTGTAATTCACACTGGCACCAAGCATCTGTTTCTGTTATTTCCCAACATGGAGCAGATAGACAATCGGCAGCTGGCTGAAATTTGAACATAAAGCAAACATTAAGTGGATTTTGCTAATAAAGCAGATTTTCAGATGCTTTTTTCTTATCCAACCGTTCCACAGAAACTGTGGTAAGAACAGTCATTAAGAACACTGTATTTCCAATAGTTGTTTCTTTATGGAAAAATCTTTTGAGTAATGATAAAACAATGAATGTTGCCACATTTGCACTGAAAAACAATGAAATTTATTCACATTATTTATTCATATTCTAGTCATTTTCTCTCATACAGAAATGTGTTTCCATTTTGATTACTTCCTGGATGCCTATTGAGACTTCTCTCTCTACTGCAAGAGCTAACATTAAAAGCGAACACTAAATGTGGATCACTGGGTTCTTTGTCTGTCTGTCCGTCTGTCTGTCTGTCTTTCTATCTATCTATCTGTCTATCTATCTATCTAGACAAATTTTAATTTCCTAGTTATTGTTAATAATGAAAGCACTGATATTAACTTTGTGGCTAATACCTAGAAGCTGATTTTTCTTTTTTATATTGTGAGACAAATAAATGTCTGATATTATATATTTTTTTTTTTGCGTTGGCTACCTTTTTGAAATAGTATTAACATTCCCTAAACTGTAAGTGCAATTGTCACAACTATTTTATGAGACATCACAACTCTCAACTCTAACATGCATACAAAATATATGTAACTCACCCAAAACATTTAATTTAAAACCTAGTTATTGTGTCAGTAAATTGTCCAGTGTCACCAAAATAATTTTTGAAGCAATTTAAAATTTAATGTCAAGTTATGTCATTATAACGCAGTTATATGTTATGGGAAGAAGGAGGTGGGAACCGGTGAACATTTAAAGAATTTAATAACAAAATAAAACACAGCATAAAATCCAGGCCTGGCCTCTCTCGATCTTCACTGTCGTCGCTCCTCCTTTTAAGCTTTCGCTCCTCTGTGAGTGGCACGGCCGTTCTCGCGCCATTCTCTCACGGCCCTCAGCCTCTCCTGCTCGCGACAGTCATCATCTGAGCTGTAATGGTCAAATTTATTTTCTGGGAAAAGTCAATACTGTACACAGAAAAATAATATGCACATTTGTGTGTATACTAAATATAATACTTATTGTAGCAAACAGAAAACATTATTTGTCAAAGCTATTTATGGAATATACATGTATGTTGGCTGTGGAGAGACAAGTGAGATGACAACTGAATGAAAATTTCACTGAGAATTATACTCACCGGGTTTGATTAGCAAGCCATGTGCATTTATATTGAGCAAATTATAAACAATTGCACTTCTTTTGCACACATGTGCCAAATTAAACACATGCAATTTGCTTAAATTAATTTTAAAAAAGATAAGTCAAATGTGAACTAGAAACTAATGGTTCACAGATCTGAACTTGTTGTTTTGAGAAAAAAATCTAATTCAAGAATTGAGCCAAAGCAACTTATTCTATAATATTTAGTCTTACAGTTTTTCTCAGTCGCTTTGGTACATTTTCTCAGATCAGAACTGAAATTCTCAAAACTTTTCAGTCTTCACATCATTGTGTCACTTGTGCACATCAAATGCAGTTTGATGTGCACAATGTGCAGTTTCTCATTTCTTTGAAAAGATTGCAAATGTTTGGTACATCCATGCAAATGATTATGTACAATTCTCTGCTGTTTCCTACATTATCAATTGCTTATGTCATGTTGATCAAAATGTATTATAATGGGTCTCTGTTGAATAGTCTCACCCCCCACAGCATTTAGGCATTAGTTCATAGCATAAGTCTTTACATGCAAAATGGTTGAACAAGTTGTCATAATATGTCAAGCATATTCTATTTCCATTAGACTTTTTTTCTAAATCTGTCCTGAATTGGTAAATTGCTCCCAGGTGAATCTTGACTTTCTCTAACGAAGGTGCATCTCATGAACCATCAACTGGCATATATATAGCCGGAGCACAACACACTGGCTGCGTTTACACTTTGCATTAACATGAGATCACCGTGATCCAATCAAGCAGATCGGATCATTAGCCAATCAGGACATGACGCGTTTACATTTGTTCATATTAAGCAGCCTCTGTATCTGGATAACCGATCGGATTTCTGTTTCCCGCATAATATTTAAATCAGGTCTGTGGCACGACACCAGATTAATAGTAAAGATGATACAAATTAAACAATATCCCAATTGCTTTCACTCACTCACTTTACTTTCATATGCAATCTTCATTAATTAGATCAAATTATATTTTTTGAAAGAAGGAATAGCCTACTTCCAGAGTTGATCTTACAAAAATAACTGGGTTGATCATGTTAAACAAGTCACATCATCGATCATCTGGGTTTAAGGTTAGCCTATAGCGTGCAATGACTATATTGACAGAAATGGGAGATTGATAAACATGCTGAAACAATAAAAACATTCAACATTTAAAATATTATTCCGATTGCGATTATTCCTCTGGCAAAGCAGCGTGCAGCTCTTCATTAAGATCTCATGACTGACTGTGATGTACAGGCGATCGCCTCGTTCAGATAATGTTGCACAATTAAAATGAAAAATGACACGCATAGTAGGCTATCATGTAAGTAAGTCTAAATAAACTGTTTTAAAGATTGACGTTTATTGTTCAAATAAGTTTAATTTCGTGTCTAAACTGCGTCTGGCCATTATTTTCTGACAGCCACGTGGGGAGACTGGGCGGAGATTTAAATTACGTCCACCTGTGAATGCAGACAAGATGGCTGGATTACGTTTACATTACACTGAGATCCGATCACAATGCGTCCTCGACTACCTCCGAACCAGGGGCTCGTTCTTCGTACGTTGCTTAAAACATCCGAGATCAAATGAGACATCCAAGATGATATCATCGTGCTAATCATGATCCGGCTAATTGGGTTCTTCGAACACACCTGTTGTTTATGATTAGTATCGCTGGATTGAGTTATCTGAGATAATTGCGCGTTCATGCGCTGGGTTAAAAGGGGATATGTATCGATAGTAGAAACAATGATCAGCAACGCTGCTATTGGCTGTTCAGCATGGCCAAAGAACGCGCCCAGTTTTTCTCCCAAGGAGAACAAGAGCTTTTAATGGAAGGTTATGCCGAATTTGAATCTTTAATTAAAACGACAGGGAACACCTCGAAGTCTGCAAAATCCAGGGGAGAGGGCTGGCAAAAAGTAGCAGACAAATTAAATGCGTAAGTGCTGTCCATGGTAGATGTTTCTATCACTTTCTACAGTATGTATTTTTGCATTTTAATAATTTCATATTTATTTTGTTCTTTTATGTCAGAGCCTCCGCGGGACCCACTAGAACATGGGGACAAGTAAAAGTGAAGTACAAGAATATTCTACAAAATGGTAGCCTTTAATTCTTATACTGTCTTTATTTTAAAAAGCCACTTTTTTCCTCTTTTTAAAAGCCACTGTTAAATAATGTGTTTGTCTGTTTATAACAGCCACCAAGAAAAAGGCTGAAAAAAAAAACAGGTGGTGGTCCTGCACCACCACAATATACCCCAGCAGAGGAGCTGGCCCTTGGGTTGAATGAAAACCGACCCATTGTGGAGGGCATCCCTGGGGGCAGCTCTTCCTCAGACCCAAAGCCAGGGACCAGTAGCAGCAACACCTTTATTACTGGTAGGCTAAATGAGTTTTCAATTCTCTTAGTACACTGTAAATATAAATGAAGTATAATCCAAATGGCTTGTACAGTAATTTAAACCGTTTGTGAAAGTGAAAACTTCTAAACTTTTACTTAATATAAAATATATTGCCATGAGTTATTGATCACATTATATTTTTTACAGTGTAGTTAATTGTAATGACAATTTTTTTTTGTTCCCCTCTTTTGTGCAGTTTTACATGATACACCAACACTTTTACCTGTTCCCAAGCAAGTGGTGGCTGAAGCATATGCAGTAAGTTGTGTACTTTTTCTAACTTGCATAAAGGGAAGAAAGTGCAACACTTTGTAATACCCATTTATTTCCATTGCACAGGACAGTGAAGAAACCCTCTCAGATGACTGTCCTTTGGAGGAAGAACCTGTAAGTGCATAAATAACTTTACACTAATTTGTATATACTTGTGTACCTATTCTTTCTGTCTGCAATATGAGTTGCAGGAGTCCACACCTACAGAAAGGCCTACAGAAGAGTCTGCACAAAGAACTGATACAGAGGTGGACAGTGTTGTACTTTTACTTTTTACTTTTGTTGCATGAGGCATGTTTTGACCCTTTTTCTTTCACAAAATGACACAGGGTGACATCCGTTCCCTATATAAACGGCATCTTCAACAAAAAATCGAGTATTTTGACCTGAAAAAACACAAATTAAGAGGAGAAATTGAACTTGACAACTTGAAAAAGAGAAAAATTGCACTAGAGATAGAGTTGCTTCAAAAGGACCTTCAGAGTAAGTGCTAATACATCATTTGACACATAGTAGTATTGCTGACTTTACATAACTATCTCTTATTGCAGGCAAAGGATGACTTGCTGGCTTTTCTTTATAAAGAATTGTTTAAATAAAACTCCAGGAACTAAGCATTTTTGTCTTGTCTTTTATTACACATTCAAAAATGGTGTTCCACAATTCTGTCCCGTGCAGCTCTGCCACTAGGTTGGTCCAAGTGCACTGGCTGGAGGTCATCATCAGGCTGCACCCCCACCACAGGGGTCCTCTCCTTTCTGATAGTGGCAATGTTATGCAATATGGCACATGCAACAATTATGTCACAGGCCCTGTCAGGTGCAACCCTCAGACCCTTCAGACACTGAAATCTTTCCTTTAGTTGCCCAAAGGTCATTTCAATGCGTGCCCTTGTCCTGGCTAGAGCTGCATTGTAACGGGTTTGTGGTCCAGGGTTTGGGTCAGGGAATGGCGTCATGAAGTACTGCCTGCAGGCATAGCCCCGGTCACCAAGCAGGACCCCGTCAAAATTCCCTGTATAATGGAAAAATGCAGTTTTGTTAGGCTCAGCATAAGTGTGTGTAATACTGTGAGCTTGACATTTATAAGTTCCCTTACCACGTTCAAATAATGTGCATAAATGTGACTCTCTGAAAATTCTTGAGTCATGCACTGATCCTGGCCATTTTGCTTCCACATTTGTTATATGGAACATAGAGTCACACACCATCTAAGAGATTTTAGTCAGTCAACTGCATACTTTTTGATTACATGCATTTTTTTTATGTAATATATTACTAATTAATCTGGAATATTATAAATTGTAATAGTAACTTGCCTGCACATTTACACTGTGAACCCCCTTTCGGTTCACAAAATCCCCTTCATTGGGCCCTGGTGGGGCCTTGATGGGGACGTGTGTGCAGTCTATGGCACCAATCACGTTAGGGAAGCCTGAAGGACACATACTGTTAGTCATACTTTTTGGCATGGTCATGATTGCATGTCATTAACAATTATAAATGTACCAGCAATAGCAAAAAAATTCTGCTTTACAACCTGGGGTCTTAAGTGGCTTGGAAATACCACAAAACCCCCTAAAAACTGCTTGAGTGCCAAGTAAACTTTGCGAATGGCACGACAGACAGCACTTTTCACTAAGTTCTCTGCATCTCCAATAGTGTAAAGGAACGTGCCACTCGCAAAGAATCTCAGGGCAATGCACACAGTCTGTGCAGTTGTCAAAGCCCGACTCCTCCGTGTTGAACATTTAATGTGTGGTTCCAGCAAATTAATGATGTAAATAACACCCTCACGAGAAAAACGATATCTCTCAAAAATTACACTGTCGCGCTGCGCTAAAGGATCCAGTCTATCCTGCAATACGCGATTAATTCGAAAAGCTCTGCGAATTATCCTCGCACCTTCCGCAACAGGTTGCTGTCGTAAAAATGGACAAGACATGGCTACGACAGACTTCCCGTATCACCTCCGCTTATAAAGCCGCAATCTAATCCTCTAATCCTCGCGAGCAGGTTCAAGCTGGCGCACCTGTTGCTATGACAGCAAGTCTAGGATGAGCTTCGAAGAACCAAACGATCCAAGATCATGCCAAATCGCCAACAATCAAATCCAGCTAACTGAGTTAGCGACGTACGAAGAACGAGCCCCGGGACACCCTGATCGGATAACATTCCGATCAGATGTGCGTTTACACTTGTCTTTTCAATGTGTATGTGAACAACATCCAGATACAGGTCGCATGTTAATGCCAAGTGTAAACGCAGCCAGTGTTACAATGTCTGACAATGGAAGGACAAGGAATTGGACGGGGTCAACAGCCAGAGACAAGAAGAAGAAGAAGAGGAGTGAGGCTGCGTGGCGGAGGAGTTGGGAGGCAAAACAGAGGAAGAGGCAGAAGAGGCCGAGGACATATGTGCGTTCCTGATGAGATAAGAGATACACTTGTAGACCACGTTCTCAATCATGGGCTTACAATGGCCGGGGCTGGTTGAAGGGTGCAGACAAATATTGGGAGACCAACTGTATCCTCGATCATTCAGACTTTTCGTCGACAGAACAGGTACACTGTTAGACTTTTCTGTAATTTCTACTGTTATTTACTTTAAATAACCCAGTATTATACTGCTATTTCTCTTTACAGGAAGTAACTGCATTATTATTATATTCCCATTGCATCATGGGAATTTTCTGTGACGTCAAACACCACATACAGAGACTTACTGTATTTTTAAAATTTGCAGTATATACTACTGTATTTAACGTAACGGTCTCTCTGACTGACACCATTCCATCGTGCTTTTTATTTCCTAATTTTTGCCTTACACCGCGTGTCTACGTTATAACTGTCAGAGGCTTTCTATATTGGACACATTGAAGCGACCGGACCATTACTGCAAAATGGAAACCTGTTTGTCCCTTGTCAGAAATAGCGCGAGCTCTTGGACTCGGAGTACCCTAGGCCTACGTCAGAAATATAACAGCGCATCACTATACACTGTCTGGGATTTGTCGTGTAGCGCCGGAGCATCCAGTGTAACCTAATATCACTGGGTTCTGACTGTCTTTTGTTGGACCGCGCCGTTCGTGTCTGGCCCGGGGAAGAGATGGAATTCACTTCACCGAGAGAGAGACCAGAAAGCAAGGTAAAAAAAGTTTGCAAAAGACAGGTTTGCACCCTAGTTTAACATTATACTCGTCAACATGGCAGTAACGAACTTTACCACGGTAAACTGCGCTAACGTTTCATTTTACAGACTTTGTTAGATTATTGAATTGAATTGTTAGATTATTGAATTGTTAAAATACGCCAAGGAGCAACGCTTAGTTTACATTAACATTAAATAAACTAATGTGAAATTCTGTCTCGGTTGAAGCCATTGGCCTACTGTTGAGAAAATAAACTTGTTGGTTAACAAATTTTATGGCCAGCGGACACCTTTCTAGTTTTAGCATTGCAAAGTAGCCTATAACATATATATATATATATATATATATATTTATATTTATTTATTTTATTTATTTTTTTTCGCGCCAATTCGCGCCAGTGACGTCTAGCAAGATTCCTGAGGTAGGCCTAAACTGTAATTGAAATCCATTTTTTTTTTTTCAACGTATTTTGACATAAGTTTGCTAAAATGATTAGCATTATGTGATAAGTGCTTTGGAGCCACTTGTGCAGGTAGCACACAATATCTTACAAAATCTCTATAAAATTGGCTAACTTTATATCAAATAGTCTAAGTGACCTTTGCGTCATGTCTAACATTATATTTATTATTACACAGCAAATTAACCAATCAGAAGATGGACCATTTTCTATGTTCAGTCTCACCAGATTAAATGTATCCAGGTAAGCATTGCAGTAAAACCAAAGTCCTTTTAGGCAAGTCATGCCACTCGGCCGCCATCTTGGCAACGCCTCCATCTTGGCAAGGCCTCCATCTTGGCAACGCCTCCTGGCAGCTATTTCGGACTAACAAGACCAGGCTCCTATCTAAATGAATGGGCAGAGAGTCAGAACTGCACTTTCACTGGTCACCGGGACATAAAAACTGCATGTATAGAAACAGCAGTAAAATATGATAAAAATCGCTGAAAAAGTTTGATGACTTTGCCCCAAAATAAGGTTTAAAACGACTTTTCCCCACAGGTTATACTTTTACTACGCATGCACAAGGGTTATCTCCCTCTCTGACGTGCGCGCGCTGCACGGTTTGAAGCACAGTATGTGTGAGCTCTCGCTCGCTCGCTCTAGATTCTGGGAGATTTGAACTAATTTGCGGGCATCAGGGAGCCGCTATAAATATGCGGTAGACACTTGGGATGTCTGATATTTACACAACGCACACATACACTGCATATCAAATCTGCCGCCTTTTCAAACAGTAACGTATTTTCCGCTGTCGCAAACCTCAACTGTGCGCATGCGTCAGTGGAACCAGACGATAGGCTTAAATGTTTCCCGGCTTGACTGTTAAAAGCAGACAATTGGCTTTCCAGTGGGAGGGGCGGGACATGTGCATACAACCGCCATCTTTGGCGTTACGGGTTTTCCCTATATAGTTGTATTTAGGATTGAGTAAGTGGCAACTCTCACTAATTCTTTCATACCAAATCTAGCATTTTAACAACTCAAGTTTATATATTTACATTATTTTGATATTTTATTAGGCAGAAGACTCTACCATTGCAGTCCCACCTGACCAGGAAGGTCCTAGTATCAGCGCACAGGTGGGTTAACTGGAAGGAGAACGATCATCACTCAGTGATATCTTGCATGTGTCTGAAGCCCAATTTATACTTCTGCGTCGAACTTACGCCGTAGCTACGGCGTAGGCTGTGCGTAGCGCGCGTACCCTTCGGCGTACCCTGACGTGCACCTCTCCAAAAATGTAACAACGCGTCAATTCTACGCGGACGCAAGCGCTGTGATTGGTCTGTTCAAACCGCTCCCTCGGGTTTCACATGCTCCCTCTGCGTGCATCAACGCGGACAACGACGCAGAAGTATAAATTAAAACCAATGCGTAGTCTACGGCGTAGAGGCTCCGGCGTAGGTCCGACGCAGAAGTATAAATCAGCCTTTACTGTGTATTTGTCTCAAACAGGAACCCCTTCACTGCAGACAAGCTGAAATGGGCTAAAACAACGATTTCAGTCTTTCTCTCTATGGATCTCAGCATTTTTGGATGGAATTTAGGATGTAAGTATTAAAATTGAATCTGGCATAACTTAATTTAGTTAATCTGAAATGTTTGAAATTGATAATAAAAATAATAAAAATGTTTAAAAAAACTAATATGGAATTTTCTCCTCTCTCTCTCTCTATCTCGTGCGCATGCGTGAGCGTTTGCTGGATGAGTGTGGAGAGCGTGTGGTGAGTTTTGAGCGTTGTTTGAGTGTGAATGTAATTTTGTGGCTGCCGTGCCTAAAACTAGTTTTTCACCCTCAGCTATTTTTCTATCTTTTCCTTTTTCTTTTTTGTTTGTTTCTGTTTTGTTTATTTAGTTTAGTCGTTTTTTGTTGTGCTAATCCGGGCCGTGTGCTACCTGCCCTTGAGGAAGCATGGCGGTTCCGGATTCGCGAGATTTGAACGCTCTCAAGCCTTGTTTATACTCGACGCGTCCGCAAGAGCGCGAAGGTGCGCGCGGCAAAATGACGTAATTGCGGTGTGGGCGGTCGTGCGCGTTGGGTGCGCAAGACCCCATTTCGCCTGGCGGTGTGCACGGCACTTTTTGTAACATCGCGCGCGGCGCCGCATCCGAAGATGAACGACTTCGAGCCGAATCTAGCCGAACTGGTACGTCTGCACCAGCATGTTTATGATCCTTCTATACACAGCGACATTTTCATTGATGGGCGACCATAAAAGCCTCTCATTTTGTGAATAAGAACACATTTGCATTAAGCACCCAGTTTGCACTTGTCTAAAGTAACTGCTTACATTTACAAAATAAGCCTACAATAGCAGAAGTAAGCCCTGCTGATGAAATTAAGGTTTAAACACCCTTCAATAAGGCTTCAGTTGTTTAACTAGTTTGTACAAAAAAGTACAATAAACCTACTGCATTTATTACTCTTTTAATATGGATCAGCTATTAATAAACTACTAATAAACGGCAAACTACTTCTTCACTGCTGATTCCTGGTGGTTTAGAGGAGAATTACTCCGAGTCGCCCCCTGTCGTTTCACAGAATAGCACAACGGCGAGCGCATCAAGTATAAACGCCTCGTCCGTTTGGAGAGGTTCGCGCGCAGTCAGCGGAGACTCGCGCTCGTGCGGACGCGTCGAGTATAAACAAGGCTTCACGCGGCGTCATGCAGTGAAGGTGGCCGCTGCCGTGAGTGTGGAGGATTGTTGTTTAGCAATAGGTGAAGTTGTGGGCCATGAGTGCATTTTGTCAGCCTCAAAAATGAACAATGCTAATGTTATATTTTTTAAATAATATAGACAAAGCAAATGAGTTAGTTGAGCGTGGGATCATTATTGATGGTTTGTTTACACCTGTTCTCCCTTTATCAATGCCATCTAAAAAAGTGACATTATCTAATATTCCTCCGTTTATTAGTGACCAACTACTAACACAATCTCTTTCCCGTCATGGCAAATTGGGGTCTCCAATAAAGAAAATACCGATTGGCAGTGGATCCCCATTGTTAAAACATATAGTTTCATTTAGGCGAAAGACGACGCTGAACTAGACCTTACGTTTAAATTCCGAATCGATGACTTTGACTATGTTGTGTTTGCAACAATGGGAAAAATGAAATGTTTTGGTTGCAGTAAAGTGGGACATTTGATTCGTGATTGCCCTGATAAAAGGGAAACCGTAGTAACAGAGCAAATTATAAATTATGTAACTGTCCCGCCACCCGCGACATATCAACCCATTGAAACTGACAGTACAGAGCCAGACACGATCGCGGCAGAACGAGCGGAACCTGAGGCGATCGCAACAGAGCCGCAAGCGATAATTCAGGGTAATGCTGAGACTATTTTAAAGAAAGGGTCGTTGAACAAAACAATAGTTGATGCGGAGTCCATTGGATCTTTTGACGATGGACTCAGTGTGACAAATCGAATAGTCACTTGTTCGGAGAGTAATGATAAGGTGTCTGAGATGATCCCACAGTGCGAGGGAGAAAGACAGCCTTTGATTGAGCAGTTATGTGAGAATGATGGCATTGACATTGAGGCAGAACATACACTGTTTAAGGTACCGTTAAAAAGAAGGAAGAGTGATAATACTTGTGACTTGAGACCTGTAAAAAGAACAGATGTAGGTGAATGTGAGGACCAGGTAGACACAGAGAGTGGCAGTGAATCAGACTGTAGTCTCTCTCCTTCACAGAGTGAATGCGTGAGTCGCAATTATGAAGTGGAAGATATAAAACTGTTTCTTAAAGCGACGAAAAATAGAAGAGGGGTACGAGTGAACGAGTATTTTCCTGACCTTAAACAGTTTATTGAGAAGACAAGGTGTCTGATGGCTGAAGGTTTTTTTGCCAACAAGGAAATTTACAGGTTAAAGAAGCTGGTGAGAAAACTCAATACTGAAATCGACAATGATGGTGGTGGAAAAAGCTAATTTAATGATAATCAGTGGTTTGTTTTTTTCTGGTTTGTTATTTATTCTCTATGGGTGAAGTTAGTGTTGCTCAGTCAATGTAAATGGAGCAAGAGATGTGAAAAAAAGAGTAATGTTATATGAAATGTCTATACAGAAAAAAATAGACATTTTTTTTCTTCAAGAAACTCACAGTGATTCCAAGAATGCTGCAGATTGGGAAAGAGAATGGAATGGCATCTCTATTTTAAGTCACAACACTGCTAGCAGTGGAGGAGTTGCCGTTTTATTTTCAAAAAATTTCAAACCTATTTCGTATGAGGTTGAAGAGATTATAAAAGGTAGACTCTTAAAGGTTAGAGCTTTGTTTGAAAATCATGTCTTTGTTTTTATTTGTGTTTATGTCCCAACCTCAGGAGTTGAAAGAATGCTGTTTTTAAATACTCTCAATTTAACCTTGCAAAAGTGTGACAGTGAAGAGTTTTTGTTTCTGGGAGGAGATTTTAATTGCACTGAACAAACTATTGATAGGAATCACATTGAGCCCCATGAGCCATCTCGGAAGAGACTTATCCAAGTAATTAAAACAAATGAGTTGTGTGATATATGGAGACATGTTAATGGTAATTTAAGACAGTATACTTGGTCTCATACCCATGACAATGTTTTTTCTTTTGCTAGGTTGGATAGATTTTATGGTTTTAAACATCAATGTGGTATTTTTATTGTCCCTATTAGTTTTTATGATCATAGCATGGTGTGTTGTTCTTTTATTTTGAACTCTATTAGACAAAATAGTGCTTATTGGCATTTTAACAGTTCTTTGCTAAATGATAAAAATTTTAAGGAAAATTTCAAATTTATTTGGGAAACATTTAGAGCTACAAAGAATACATTCCAGTCATTGAGGCAGTGGTGGGATTTTGGTAAAGTTCAAGTGAAACAGTTTTGTCAACAGCATACTCGAAATATTACTGTACAGTTATCTAAATCTATGAAGAACTTGGAGACATCAATAGTCCAATTACAGGAGTTAGCTGAATCAACTGGTGGGGGGGATGTTTTGGAAGCTATTACAATGAAAAAAACTCAACTTGGTGATCTTTTAGCAGTTAAGGTGCAAGGAGCTTTGGTTCGGTCCCGTTTTCAGAATGTTGACCAATTGGATGCTCCAACGAAATTTTTCTTTAGCTTGGAAAAAAAGAATGGACAGAAAAGATTAATTCACGCACTACGCTCCGAATCTGGTATGTTATTATCCAATCCCATTGATATTAGAAAGAGAGCAGTTTGTTTTTATGAGAAGCTGTACAGCTGTGAATGTGTTGCAGAGCCTGACACTGACAATGTCTTTTAGGGCTGAACGATTAATTGCATTTGCGATAATATCGGGATATGATGAAATGCGATTTTGTAACCGCAAAAGCTGCGATTACACTGGTCACGTGACACGCGAGAGAAAAGCAGTCTGCAGATCAAGCATCAACTTGGCACGCTACGCATAGGTCTGGCATACAGGAAAGAACAGTTTATTTTTTATGTATGTGATATTGTATTATTTATTCTCTCTCCAACAATTCTGGATCGATTCAGAGAATTTCAGAATCGAGTCAGAGTTTAGTTTTTAAACACAGATGCGTGATGACGCTGCGCGTGCTTTAGAAACAACCGTATTCTGCTTGCTTCTAATTTCTCTCTCACACACACGACACCGCTCGAACCTTCCGAAAAATAAGCTTTCATAAAGTTCGGGGTTTAAGCGAATTACAAGGACAGTCGCGGGCTTCATTGCACAGGTTTTGCCGCTTTGATGTTACTGCCGGAATTTTTCCTTACAAATGCTCCACAAAGGCATTATTTATGTATTTTGGAATGCAGTTGGCTTATATATTAAAAATATGAAAATCACTGAGAAAGCTGCTTTCATTTTAAAATACTTACGCGCGCTTTAAGAGCGCTCGTGCATGCGGCTGTGAGCGACTCATTGGTTAAATGTACTTGCATCTCAAAATGCTTTTGACGCGAAATTAATGTAAACACGGTCAGTTATATCTTAAACCAACAGGATAAACCACATTTACAATTTCAAAAGAGATATCTGCCATTGAGCTGTCGTAGAGCAGTTCTTACACTCCTCCCGAAAAAGGAGACCTGACGGAGATTAAGAACTGGCGCCCTGTGTCGCTGCTTTGCACAGATTACAAACTGCTCTCAAAAAGTTTGGCAAATAGAATGGTAGATGTAATGGAGCAAGTTGTTCATCCGGACCAGAGCTACTGCATACCTGGTAGGTCCATTTTTGATATTATTTCTTTAGTACGGGATATTCTAGAAGTCTCCAAGCTGTTTAATTTAGACTGTGCGTTGCTTTCTCTGGATCAAGAGAAAGCGTTCGATAGAGTTGAATATAATTACCTATGGAAAACTTTAGCAGCTTTTGGTTTTTGCCAAGATTACGTGGATATGATTAAGATGCTGTATACTGATGTTGAGAGTGTGCTGAAAGTGAACGGTGGCTTATGCACTCCTTTCAAGGTTGGCAGAGGTGTTAGGCAAGGTTGCTCGCTATCAGGAATGCTGTACTCATTAGCCATTGAACCGTTATTGCAGCAGATAAGAGCAAATTTGACTGGTGTAAATATACCTGGTTTTAACTGTAACATTCATTTATCTGCTTATGCTGATGATGTGATTGTAATAGTCAATAGTCAAAAAGATATAGAGATTTTAAAGAAATTACTTGAAGATTTTAGAGTTTTATCTTCTGCTAAAATAAACTGGAACAAAAGTGAAGCTTTAATATGTGGAAAGTGGACTGGAGAGGAACTAATCCTTCCTGATAGTTTATTTTGGAGTAAAGGAGGTTTAAAATACTTGGGAGTTTTTTTAGGAGATGAGGACACAGTACAGAAAAACTGGGAAGGGATTGTTGAAAAAATTAAAGGTCGATTAGCCAAATGGAAATGGCTGGCCCCGAACATGTCCTTTAATTATCAATAATTTAATTGCATCCTCTCTTTGGCATAAGCTTGCATGTATAGATCCACCTGTGAAAATGTTGATTGAAATTCAAGCCTTACTGGTGGATTTTTTTCTGGCATAAACTACACTGGATTACAAAGAGCATTTTATATTTGTCTAAAGAAGAAGGTGGACAGGGGCTGATAAACTTGCAAAGCAGAACAGCAGCTTTCCGTTTGCAATTTATACAAAGGTTTCTTTCGGGGTCATGTGACTGTGGTTGGAGAGTGACTGCATGTGCTATTTTACGGAGTCTGGGAGGCCTACAGATGGACACATCTCTCTTCTTGTTAGACCCTCTAAAACTGGATGCCTCCAATATGCCAATCTTTTATCGAAATCTTTTTAAAGTGTGGAGTCTTTTTAATCAACAAAGGACACCATGTATGAAGTCAATCTTCTGGTTGTTAAACGAACACATAGTATATGGAGCACGCTTGGATATTTCTGCTGTTGGACACAGTTCCCTTTCGAGAGGTCTCTCCTATTGCGTAAGTAGCTTACGCTATGGGAAAACTCCTTTTCTCGAGAATATTGAAGTCTTTATGTAAAACGCATTGCAGCTGCACAGCTGACAGTAATGAACGAAGGAGCTCGGTCATTGGCTGTGCTGCGGCAACTTGCTCGAACCAATGACGGGGCGACTCTGAATGCGCGACCAATGAGCGCGCTTCGCGCCCGCGCGCGTCAGAGCCCGCCAAGATGGGCGTGGCCAAGCTATATATTGGGCGCCCCGTCATGAGTTCTTTAGATTTAATCTCCTTCAGCGAACACCTTCTTCCCTGGATCCTCCGGATTATTGAAAGCCTTCGCCGCCGTGGAAAAGCATACCAGCGGGATTGCTACGAGGACGTCGGCACCTTCAGCCGCCTTCGAACACCATCCTACTGAGCCATCCGGCGCGCCACACACGCAAGTATTTTACATCTGTTCGCCCCGCGACATTTGTAAAAGAGCAATTTTCTGAGGCGTTGTTTCAAATGCCTTCCTGCGCTTCGTGCAGAGACCTTCTCCCGGACGGGGATCGTCACATCATCTGCGCTCGCTGCCTGGGCCGGGACCATGCAGAAGCTGCTTTGACCAAGGGCGGATGCCCGGAATGTGACGACCTGGGTCTCTCCACACTGCGGGCTCGCTTCGCCGCTTTCGCCGTGAGCGAGCCCATCGCCGCAACCCCTCTGTTTGAGCCGCGCTTTAAAAAAAAAAAAAAAAAAAGCGCCGCTCGCAGAGGCTTCCTGAACCTGAGCTCAGTGACATCACGCCGAGCCAGTCTCCGCGTGCTTCACCGCCGCTCTTGCCTTCCCCACCGCCGGTTCAGTTCACTCAGCTGGACCCACACCCCTCTAGCAGAGCGGTGGGCCTTGTGACTTTCGGCGCGTCAGAGGACGACGGGGGAGTGGATGACAGCCTGTCCATTGACGCTGCATCTGACGACTGGCCGGGCTCCACTTTCGACCCCGCCCCGTCGACGCTAGCTAGCACGAGTGCGGGCTCCACCATGGATACGGAGATTATCCGCATCCTCTCGAAGGCCGTGGAGGACCTCGAGCTCGATTGGTGTTCTCCGCCAAGTCATGGAAAGCCCCCCACTCTGCGCGCCTAAAGCCTTCTTTTTCTTCTTCGCTCTCCTCAGTGGACGGCGCGAAGGAAAGAGGCTACGAGGGAACGCCGCCCCTCGAGGAGGCCGTGGCCAATCATCTCTGCCCGCCCTCCACCACCGGATGGAAAGCCAAAGCTTCCCACCCCTCGAAGCCCTGCCGCACTACCTCTGCTCTCGCCGGTCGCGCCTACGCCGCCGCCGGCCAAGCTGCATCAGCGCTTCACTCAATGGCGGTACCTCAAGTGTTCCAAGCCAAGCTTCTCCGCTCTATGGACGAGTCTGGCCCCGAACCCGAAGCCTTCAGGGACCTACGCAGCGCAACTGATATAGCTCTGCGAGCCACGACGCGTGTGCCTACCACTGTTTATGGACCCCCACTTATAAACACTGTCCTTACAGTGTCAAACACAACCTCAGCTCAGGCTGCGAATTTTACAAACACAGCGCGCGCTATTGTAATCACACACGCGCCCATTCACTCAGCTGCTCAGCGCGCGCCCGCGCCTCTGAGAGCTACGAGCTCAGGCGATTCGCTGGCCAGGTCCCTACGTCACAGCGGCCCGCCCCTAGCCTGTATTCAGCCCATATCTGTACACGCAGCGGCATGGGAAAACATTCCAGATGTTGGCGGTCTCCGCCCCATCCTAAATCTCAGACACCTGAACAAAGCACTAATGATTCGCTCGTTCAGAATGTTAACAACCAAGCATATCCTCGCGCAAGTACGCCCAGGAGATTGGTTTCTCTCAGTGGATCTGAAAGATGCTTACTTTCACATTCCAATAACGCCTCATCACAGGCCGTTTCTGAGATTCGCTTTCGAGGGACAGTCATACCAGTACACAGTACTTCCGTTCAGCCTGTCCCTGGCTCCCCGTACATTCACGAAATGTATGGATGCAGCACTTTCCCCCCTAAGACGAAGGGGTGTGCGAATACTGAATTATCTCGACGATTGGCTGGTTCTAGCACAATCAGAGAGTCAGTTAATAACACACAGATCTTGGATTATCAGCCATTTAGAATGCCTGGGTCTAAGAATCAATTTTGCAAAAAGCATACTATCTCCCAGCCAGAGGATTTCTTTCCTGGGAATAGTTCTAGACTCGATGCAAATGACAGCGCGTCACTCATCAGAGCGCGCTTACCATCCGGCGCCTTGCAACATCATTCAGGGCGGGCGCGCGTGCCCCCGTCAAACGGTTTCAGAGGATACTCGGTCTCATGGCCTCAGCATCGACCGTACTCCAGCTAGGATTGTTGCATATGCGCCCTCTCCAACGCTGGCTCAAAGAGCCGCGTCCCTACTCACGCGTGGCGTTCGGGCCATTTTTTAATCAGAGCGAACCACGGCTGTATAAAAGCCCTGACGCACTGGAAAGCCGCCGACTGGTACCAGTCAGGCGTGAGTCTGGGTGTGAACACAAGGAGAAAGATGATAACGACAGATGCCTCCAAAATAGGTTGGCGGGCCCTTTACGAGGGCAGGCCTGTCTCCGGCTTTTGGTCAAACCCGTAGAAGCGCCTACACATAAACTGTCTGGAAATGAAAGCGGTCGCTTTGGCTCTCAGAGCCCTGCTCCCACATCTAAAAAATGAACACGTCCTGGTCCGAACGAACAACATGACAGTAGTGTCGTACATAAATCGCCAGGGTGGACTCAGGTCGAGCTCCATGCATTCAATGGCCAGGAGACTCATTTTATGGTCCCAGCACAACTTGCGCTCGCTCGCTGAGAGCAGCGCATGTGCCAGGCGCCCTGAACCAGGGGGCAGACATGCTATCCAGAGACAAGATTCTCCCAGGAGAATGGGCTCTCAACCCGCTGACGATTCAGTGGTTATGGAAAACCTTTGGCAAAGCGGAGATCGACCTCTTCGCCTCCAAGGAGAACGCGCACTGCTCCTTTTTTTTTTTTTTTTTTTTTTTTTTTTTTTCACGAAAAGCACGGACGCGCTCGCCCAGAGCTGGCCGAGCCGCCCCTTATATGCCTTTCCCCCGATCGCGATGCTGCCACAGGTCATCAGTCGGGTCAGAGAGGAGAAAAACGCAGTGCTGCTGATAGCCCCACTCTGGAAGAACCAAACATGGTTTCCAGATCTGATGCAAATGCAATCTGCACCACGGCCGATTCCACTGAGGCCAGACCTCCTCAGTCAGGCCAGCGGGATGATATTTCATCCCCGCCCCGATCTGTGGGCCCTTCATGCATGGCCCCTCAATGGGTTCCCAGGAACCTCGCGAGCGGAGCACTAAAAACCATCGCTGAGGCGCGGGCGCCCTCCACGAGACGCTTATATGCCCAGAAATGGAAAGTGTTCAGTGACTAGTGTAATGCCAAGGGCCTGAACCCTGAGACATGCGAGATTACGAATGTACTCGTTTTTCTACAAGGGCTTCTGGAGGCGGCCGCACCCCCTCCACGCTCAAAGTATATGTGGCGACCATCACAGCGTCACACGACCCTGTAATGGAACGTCCATTGGGAAGAAACGACCTAATTATTCGTTTCCTAAAGGGCGCTAGGAGGATGAACCCTTCACGCCCCCCCTCAGTGCCGATCTGGGACCTAGCTACTGTCCTAGACGCTCTTAAAGGGCCCCCGTTCGAACCACTCCGAACCGTGCACCTTAAACAGCTCTCGCTCAAGACTGCGCTCTTGCTGGTCAAGAGAGTGGGCGACCTGCACGCGCTTTCGACAAGCGCTGCCTGCCTAGAATTCAGTCCTAACGACTGCAGGGTCGTCCTTAGGCCGAAACAGGGGTATATTCCTAAAGTGCTCACCACTCCCTTCAGAGCACAGGTTATCTCCCTAACTGCGCTTTCGTCTCCAGCAGACGAACACGACGCTAATCTACTCTGCCCCGTTAGGGCTCTTAGAGTGTATTTGGGGCATTCTGCCCTATTCAGACAGACAGAACAACTGTTTGTATGCTTTGGCGGCCGTACGAAAGGTTCCGCCGTTTCAAAGCAGAGAATCTCTCACTGGATAGTTGATGCTATAGCGCTGGCTTACGAAGCTAAGGGGCTTCAATGCCCCTGGGGAGTCAAAGCACACTCCACCAGGAGTGTGGCTTCTTCCTGGGCATGGTCGAGCGGGATACCGATCGTGAGGCGGCAGGCTGGGCCTCACCGTCCACATTTATCAGGTTCTACAACCTACAGGTCCCGACATTGCATTCCAATGTGCTATCAGCATGATGCTAGTTGAACTGCGAGTTCGCATCTAGATTATGTATGTGCTTGTGTCACACTGAGCGCCTTCTAGCCGCTCTGTATTTTTTCCCACATATAAAGCTCGCCTCTGCCGGCTAGTTAGATGATAACTTTGCTTTTTAGCTCAGGCACCTGCCTCTGGCTATCATAAGGCGAAGTTCAGCACGCACGGCGTTTTGCATGGTGTTACCATAGCGTAAGCTACTTACGCAATAGGAGAGACCTCTCGAAAGGGAACGACTCGGTTACTAACGTAACCTCGGTTCCCTGAGAGGAGGGAACGAGTATTGCGTAAGCTGCCGTGCTTGTGCTTGGTTAGTTCGCTTCAGTCGTTTTAACCTAAAGAACTCTCATGACGGGGCGCCCAATATATAGCTTGGCCACGCCCATCTTGGCGGGCTCTGACGCGCGCGGGCGCGAAGCGAGCTCATTGGTCGCGCATTCAGAGTCGCCCCGTCATTGGTTCGAGCAAGTTGCCGCAGCACAGCCAATGACCGAGCTCCTTCGTTCATTACTGTCAGCTGTGCAGCTGCAATGCGTTTTACATAAAGACTTCAACATTCTCGAGAAAAGGAGTTTTCCCATAGCGTAAGCTACTTACGCAATACTCGTTCCCTCCTCTCAGGGAACCGAGGTTACGTTAGTAACCGAGTCGTTTTCCTGGACTAAATAATATCCTTTGCAAAGCTAGGATCACCACCTTAAGATTTTTTCTAAATGTGGTTGGACCTAATTTCACGAACATTGACGAAACCGCTTCTCATCTGGGAATTTCTTCAACTCGAATAGTTGCTCAATTGATGGCGAAATGGCAGTCTTCTCTTTCAAAGGAAGAGAGACAATTACTAACAGACTATTGTACAGGAGTAGAGACTCCAAATACTGAAGATCCTTTTCCCACTATATATCTGTCTCCCAAACTGGATGAGTGTATGGGTTTGTTTTTAAAAACTGGAAAATCTTTGTGTTTGGATTTCTTTTCAGTTACGGGGAAAGTTTTGTACAAAGCTTGTGTTTGGGTTTTTAACAAGAAAGTTTTAAATGACAAAGTGGATACACCATGGCGTTCTTTTTTAAAGTTGGATGATGATGTTAAGCCTGAATGGAGAGTCTTGTATAAGCCACCGTTACAAAAGAGAGTAGGTGATATACAATGGAGAGTTCTCCATGGGGCAATAGCGGTCAATGCTTTTATTTCTGTTTTAAATCCTGAGGTGAGCTCTGAATGTCCTTTTTGTTTTAAAAGAGAGACTTTTTTTCATGCTTTTATGGAGTGCTGTAGATTAAAGCCCTTATTTGGTGTATTAAGAAATCTTTTTGATGCTTTTAATGAAACTTTTTCCAAGGAAATATTTGTTTTGGGTGCAAAATATGTACAGAAAAGACGGATTGATTGCCAATTAGTAAATTTTATTTTGGGTCAAGCTAAACTTGCTATCTATTCAAGCAGAAAAAACATGATTGAACAAAGGCCTATATAATGTTATTGTGTTGTTTCCAAATCTTATAAAGTCTAGAGTGTTGATTGATTTTAATTTTTATAAGTCTTTGGATGATCTTATTACATTTGAACTGAAATGGTGTAGTAAAGGAGCTTTGTGTTCTATGATTGAAGATGAATTATTTTTTACACATTTACTGTAAGTTTATTCTCTGTTTAATTTATACCTTGTGAATTTTTTTATGTAGATTTGTAATAAAGAGCATTCAAATTCAATTCTCTCTCTCACTCTCACTCTCACTCTCACTCACATATAGTGTTGGAACCGGGATGTCATCTGAAGGACTGAGTACCAGGGAACATTCTGATGTTGTCAGTCAAGTTCTGAACAGGAACCAATCTTTGGAGAAGTTCATTTATTCACAAAGGTGGACAAAAACATTGTGTTGGCTTTTTAAAGCATCAAAGAGATTTCTTTCAAAAACATTAGGAAACTTAAATACTTCTTTTGGCCACCAGAGTACATGAATCCAACAAATCTTTGGAAATGATTATTTTGAAGGTGGGGTTATGTGTCATGTATTGTGAAAAGGACTGTGTTTTGCCCTGTGTTGGACATTTCCTTTTTGACTGCTTAATGTTTTGTTTAGGATTTTATCTACTTTTTATTAACAATGTGTGCAGTGATGGACAGCACATAATGTGTTAATTTAACATGTTTACACATCTTTGTGCTAACCTTTCTGACATATTTACTTTGTTAAAATTAACACAAAACCCTAAACTCACCCATTAATGTGTAAAAATGTAACACATAATTTCCAGCATTGGCAGACTGTTTATTTTGTGATGTATATGAAATGTTTAAAAAAAAAAAGGTATTTTGTAATAATTTTGTCTAATTGATTTGAATGTCAGTAGTACTTATGTAGGATCAAAATAAAAATTAATTCTATATCAAAATTATGAAATCTAATTTATATTTAGTACAAATAAAAATAATTACAGTAGTGTACTGATTAGCTTGATTTTTACAGTAATGCACTATTACACAATTACAGTACCATGTAGTTACTGTAAAACTGAAATACGTTATGGTATTTCTAAATTACAGTAACTTAATTACAGTAACTTACTGGCAACAGTGTTGCCAGTAAGTTACTGTAAAAAACCCTTGAAAAGTCTAAGAGTGTATGTAATCTAACAATAGCCACTGTACTGTAATACTGTACTTTCTGTAATGCTTCATACAATATTACAGTATTCCACTTGCATTTTACAATATACAGTAAGTATACTTTAAACAGTGACATTTTATCTTACTCAATTTTGTGTTTTGCATTACTATATTTTTTCCACATAGGACTGCAAGACAACTTCACAGGGGTGGCAGAGGGCCCCTTTTCACACCTGAACAGGAGGAGGCTAATTGCACCATGGTTGTAGAAAACAATGCCATAAGATTAAGGGAGATAAAGAGTGCCATTATAGAGGACAACAACATCTTTGAAAACATCCAAACAGTCAGCATCTCAACCATTGACAGGGTGCTGAAAAGACACCAAATGAATATGAAGCAGTTGTACACTGTTCCATTTGAAAGAAATGGTGAGAGTGAAGGAGGTCTGATACCAGTATGTAAAGGTAAAACATGTTTGAGCATGCAGCAACTGTACCTCACAGTTAACAGTACAACATCGTATAGTGATATACAGTACAGTAAGTGTGACCTTTACACATTTGCTATGGCTGTTAGAAAAGAAGATGCGATATGTGCTGTATAAATTTGATGTAGGCCTAACTGTATCTTGCCCAAAATTAAAATGCATGTAATTCATAAAACTCATTTTGTGTCTTCTGGATATATAGCGTACAATGGAACTGGAAGCAAGTGAACACCGCACAGCTTCATCTACATGGATGAGGCTGGCTTCAACTTAACGAAACGCAGAAGGCGTGGGCGAAATATCGTCGGTCACAGATCTACAGTTGATGTGCCAGGCCAACGGGGCGGGAACATAACCATGGGTGCTGCTATCTCTGAGAATGGTGTGCTAATGCATATTCCCATTATTGGGCCATACAATACAGAGCGTCTTGTCACCTTTTTAGACACTCTATACAGGGATCTCATCCCTGAACAAGAGAGGGGTCAGATTGGAGATGACCTGCCAAAGTACGTGATAGTTTGGGACAATGTCAGTTTCCATCGCTCCAACATCATCAGGAAACGGTTTGCGGCCCACAACAGGATGCTGATGGAGTTCCTCTCACCCTACTCCCCATTCCTTAACCCCATTGAGGAATTTTTCTCAGCATGGAGATGGAAATGCTATATGATCGCCAGCCAAATAGATTACCCTTCTGGCTGCCTCGGATGCAGCGCGTGATGACATCATGGCAGATTTCAAAGCGACTGAGAAAAACTGTAAAAGAAAAAAGCTACAAGTCAAGTTAGGCAGGAAAATTGTGTAATGTACAGGTTTGAAAAAATGGATATTACATACACATATTACATACATATATGCTTGTATAAATATAGAAAATATAAATATAGAACCGAAGGTAAAAAAAAGTACCATTAAATTGTACATTTCTGTCAGGACCACTATCGTCAAATACGATTGACAATTAGCATACAGTTTGGATTGGCGGTATGGTTCCGTTCTTGGCGAGAAATCCCTGTGCATCCATGCAGCCTAGCATGGATAATAGCAGGGAGAGCAGCAATAACCCCCCTTAGGGTAAACAGAACAGAACCAACATGAATGTATGCAGATATCATTAATTCAAGATTTTAAAGTACAACATAATTCGAGAATTTATTCTGATTCAAGGGGAAATCCAAATCTTAACTGGGTGAGAGGAGGAGCTGGGGATGGAGGAGGGTAATTAGCTCCTGAGAAACGCGATAGCTGTTGATAATACTGAAGGAGCTTATACATGTATACAGTGATAGGCGTCGTATTCCTATAGGTAGATGTGGATCAGCTGAGAGTCAGCTGATGCGAGCTTGACTAACATGACCTGCCAGAACTGATGCTACGCTTGATTTTTACTTGATGTAATATATGGTTTCTAATGAATAGAAACTAAAATATGACTTATTTTTTTATTATTTAAGGGAAACAGTTTGACAGGATTTAAGAACAGTTTGCTTGTGGACCCAATGTCACTGTAATGTTCAGTGAACACTGAACTAAGAATTTCATTCCACTGGCAGAATCTATACCAGCTAATGTAGTCTGATGAGCAATTGGAAACAAGACAATAATTATAACTGTAACGCTGGATGGGACTTGCATGGGGAAGGAGGACAAAAATAGTTCTGATGAAAGATCAATGTGCCTGTTTTGATTGAAAAAGCTTTCTATTCTGATTAGTAATGGTTAGCTGCCTGAAAAATGGGGTATTTATCAATATAACTGTCATCACAGTGGTTGGATTCAAATATAAATCAGCAAATAGCATTTAAAAGTTTCACAGGCCAAATGTAATGCTTCATCGTGGCAAACATTCTTGAAGTATTTGCACCCTCCACAGGAAGATGTTCAGTAGCTTTAACAGTTTCTCTGTTTCTAAGTCTTTGTGGACACTAATCTATCTTCTCTTTTAGGCTATAGCTGCATGCAATATGGTTGGTCTTTGCTGCTCGATAACTCCAGGTAACGAGCTGTCTAATAGAGAAGTCACATCTGCTTATCTTCCAGCTGCAACACCCTCTTTTAATGAGCTTTACCTAATTTCCTGCTTTTTTCATGCGCTCTCCCATTTAGCCACTGCAAGCCTTTTCACACACTCTATTTCCTGTTCAGCTCCATTTCCAGACGACATTAGAGCTATTTCTAGCATAATTTCTCCCTGGAAGAGAGAAGCTTAAATGATAATGGATAATTTGGTAATTTTTCTGGCAATAACTAACCCAAATTGATATAATAAGTTGTGTGCTAAAGATAAAGGAAAATTTTTGAGAATTGTTGAGTTGCGTTGGATGTGACACCTGGACCTTCTGCTCAGGATTCTAACAGTCACAATGGACTCACACTGGTCGTCCGCTGAAGTGAGAGCTGTTATTCAGATGTAGCATTCCCTCAAACAGCATGAATAGGCTTTATTCTCCATTTGCTCAAAAAGAAAATGATTCATGGGGTGAATAGCAAAAAGCCACACTTGTGTGCAATTGACTGGGCGATTTCTTATTAAAATGTCCATATTTTTTGGTGTTTATTTGAAATCCAGGCATACCAGTCAAATATTAGAGCAGTTGTATGTTATGTTTAATAAGATTCAAAAAAAGTTTGCCAAGACAAGCTTTAATACTGGCTTGCTTTCATGCTTTCTCATCATACCACCTTTGATATGAGACCTAATCATGCATTAAAGATGAGGTGAAAGGTGTAATTATTAATTGAACAGCTCGAGTCCAAGTATGTCTCTTCTCTGGCAGAGTAATTCGAAGTGATGAGTTTGTGGTGTGGAGGATCTCTGCTCCTGTCTTTCACATGACATCATTCACCATCACTGCTTCAACTGACACTAACCAAAAATGCATGTGAACCTTGACAGGACATGAGTAACAGTACACGTATTTTGATATAAATCTCAGCCTATAACAAATATATATATATTTTAAAAAGCAAGTATTTTCGGGCATATCTATTTGAAGGAGTTTTCCTATTTCATGTGGCATGTTTTTTTTTATCCATCCATCAATTTACACATAGTGCTGGTGTAATTATGCCAGTTGAAATTCAAAGAACATAGATCTTCTCCTTTAAATGCAATGTACATTGCCTTTTATTCATACAGTCTAACTGAAGTTTGCAATGTCAATTTTTTTTATTTGTACAGGAAATAAATGAAATCCATGCACAAGTATATTTCAAGTTGCAAGGAGGAGCAGTAATTTATTAAATAGATTGCATGGGATTTTGCAGACTACTGCAGAGACATAAGATTTACTGTTAATAAAAGGGCTTTCTCCTCCCAGTTTTTCATCCTTTTACTTTCAGCTGTGACATCTCAGAAATAGCAGAGGGGTGTTTTATGAAGTATCATATATTTCCTTAGGCTGTAGAATCATACCACACTGCTGGTGCTTGAATTTTTTTAAAAGTCCATGAACTTGAACATGAACATGAACTTTTTCCCAGTTTCTGTTACTTAGTTTATTATTATTATTTTCAAAATAAAATTCTCAATTCAAAATATCACTATGTGTAGGCCTATTTCTTTCAAATACATGTAATGAGTGGAATGAGTAGGTGAAATTAATAAAGGCCCTGAAAATGTAATGTTATTTTCTTTGCTTGTGGTATCACACCGCCCCCTGGTTGTACTCTACCATTGCAGGTCTTCTCTGCTTTAAAATAAATTAAAACGCTTATTTTAATATAAACGGCATGCTTGCAGAGTGAAGCAGAGACCTATTTTATGTAACAGAGCTCTGTGGTTTTTACATGACCACTCTTTTCTGGACACTTTAAAGGAGAACATTTTGATACGTGTTCATAAATTGCACAAATATAGCTATCATTTCCTGTGCTGGTTTTCGCTTAGCCACAGGGCTTAGGCCTATTTTAGACATATAATTTGCAGACACAGAGCTTTCGTCTGCTGTTACAGACTAACTAAGTGTGTGATGAGAACATACATTTATTTGCAAATGCTATAGGCCTACATAATAGGCTATATTTCTAATATGCTATTTTATATGTAAAGTAGTACTACTCTAGGCTACTTGCCTCAGCTAGCCTACTTTACAAGCACACGATTTCTATTAAGATGAGTGTTTTTAATGCAATACAACCTAATTATTTGGAAAAATATAACTTACAGAAAAATATTCATTTTATTTTGAAATCTAAAAATGGAGTGCATACAAAGATGGTTAAACCAATGTTTCAACATCTTTTTATATGAACTAACTTACTGAGCCACATGTTTGCAAGCGACAAATATCCCAAACAATTTACATAATGAAAACATCTTTTACGTCCATACATCAGCCTCGTTTATAGTCCACTATCCATATAAAAAGCAGTATTCATCTGCGCAGTATTTATGTTATCCCCTGTAAGTTCCACGAAGCACCTAGTTTTGCCATAGGAAATAATGTACAGACAACTTTTTGTCTCACACGCGCTTCCGTTCAGTTTCGTTCGAAGGACGTTTGAGGGGTTGCCATCGGTGACGCGTCCCTACGCAACCAGACCCGGCCCTAGTTCTTGCATCTCCTCTTTGATTGGTGCATTTAATCCAAGCCTTCAAAAACTCGCTAGATAGTTGGTCGAATCAGCTGTCAATCTCCCACAAAAATCTATTTACAGTAGGTTGTGAGCGGATCAAGTGTATCCGTTCAGATTAAAGCTGCATCTCACTGTAACTAAAAGCTTTTTCGAGCTGGATTTTGTGTAATTAACAGATATTGTGCCCCGTATTTATTAGTTATTCCTCGGTGGAACGTTTTAATTCATCTTTTTTCATCTGCTGAAGCGGAAGATCCAGGATAAAGATGTCTTCGGACGAAGACAGAGCGAAGGAGATTCTGAAGGGGTTTAAACTGTATCCTTAAGTGATGATGGGGCAGATTAACGTTAGCCTGCTAGCTGCAAACCTCAAACTTGCAGAACTTTACATCATAGCTAGCTATCTGACTTCGGGCGTAAATCTGTATCCGGCAAATAATCTAACTGTTTTGAAACCAGGACTCTAATATTGATGATGCTGATGATTTGTACGATATGTTGATTACAGTTAGCAAACTGGAAGGCGAACTAGTTGCATATTATGTTATGCATTTATAGTCATAATGTTCAATACGTGCCCGATTTCAATTGGAACAATCTCCATCTATAAACAAACTACAGGCTATATTTGGGTCTTTTGGAGTCAGACTGTAAATTGACAGTTCAATTTGGATGTACTAACACTTTTAAACACTCAGTCAAGTGTTTAAATTGTTTATGAAATGTATCCTATGAAGTCTTTAGGCATTATGTACGGTATGACGGTATTATATTTGCTATGCAATGTGTGAATAGATAAATCGGTGTAATTTCTCTAATCCAGAGATTATGTCTGCGGTATTCTATAAATTTTATGATTGTGCTTGTTTTTGGTCATGTGCACATTGAGTTACTGGGATATGAATTGCAACTCTCTAGTGCAGTTATGATGCAATTAGCATATCGTCATTTCAAAGCAGTTTTACTTTTATTTGAGCATATTAGCATCAGTAACTAACTGGGATGCTGTTATTTGCTTAAGCTGTAAATTTTGTTAATGAGGATACTATGAGACTGACAGGCACCTGATTCTTGGGATCAGGTGCATTAGCCAGGTGAAATCTCCTCACACAGTTTGTGCCTGCCATCACGATTACATAACTTTGGCTAGTGTTTCTATAATGGGCTCTGTAAATCTGACAAGAATAATCAAACTAGCACCAGAACATTCTGATGGCGTGAAAGTGGTCTGAGTAACGGCTGCCCCGTCAGACACTGTTTTTCTAATCTTCAAGTAGACATGGGTCTACCCTGTGTGACCTTCTTTGGGAAAGCAAGGGTGTGTCTTACAGGCTGGTAATTCTTAAATCCTTGATTTGAAAGGACAGGGATTTGCTGCCTTATGCTCCTCACATCCAACTGTGTGCTGCATGAGGCAAAGCTGTGGAAAATGATAGTTGACCAAAACTTATGTGAATATGCATCTTTTAATGAACGGTTTGTGAAATGAGCGAAAGCTGTACAAGTCTGTAAGGAAATATTTTGAACTTACCCTACTGTTCAAAAGTTTGGTGTCAGAAAGATTTGTAAATAAATGAATTCATATTTTTATTCACTAAAGACACATTAAATTGACACAGTAAAAGTGACAGTAAAGACATTTATAATGTTACATCTATTTCAAATAAATGCTGTTTTTTGGACTTTCTATTTATCTAAGAACCAGAAAAATGGTTGCTTATTGAGCACCAAATCAGCATAATAGAATTATTTCTGAAGCATTATGTGAAACTGAAGACTGAATTGAAAATTCAGCTTTGCCATCACAGGAATAAATTATATTTTAACCTATGTTAAAATAAAAATAAAAAGTTATTTTAGATTGTAATAACATTTCATAATATTACTGTTTTTACTATAGTTTTGAACAAATAATACCAGCCTTGATGAGCGTAAGAGACTTCTTTCTAAAACATTAAAAATATTACCGACACCAAACTCTTGGTAGTGTATGTATGGATAAGACATGCAGATATTGTTTTATGTGAAATAATGAAACTTACTGCTGTAATACTGTAGTTGTTCATAGTACGCTGGACCATGGGCTGGTATGCCATAGATATCATCACCCATGATTTGAATTTGACCTTTAATTTAGAATAATGTTTTTATGCATAATATCTTGTATTGGTCCTGCATTTAAGTTTTGACCTCAGCTGTTTTCACAGAATATGTGTCATCTTAGTAAAGCACAGCTCTTTTTAGCAGTGTGAATCTCGTACAATGTAGTTATGCAGCACAGGCCAATTTCCAAAGGTTGTTTCAAAGTTTCATGCAATTTTACCTCCAGCCTTCATCATATCTGCCTTGTGTGTGTGTGTGTGTGTGTGTGTGTGTGTTTTTTTATTTTTTAACCAGTGTGCCCCAGAGGTGACTACCGTGTGCAAAGCACCATCCCTTGAGTAGCTACAAAAAACACTGACTTAAATAATGAAAAAGATAGATTGTATCGTGTGCCAAAGTGTTAGAAGTGTTAGAGCAATGTAACAATGAAAGCAGTGCTGCAGTAGCACAAGTATTGAGTATCTAGAATTTTGAAGGAGTTTGTATTTTGTGTGCTGTGCTCAACGTGTCTTTCAATGCTGGTTTTATGTTCCTGTGTCTTAGTTTATTTGGCAAAGCGTTTGTAGTACTAACACATCCTCCACCGCCATTTTTTGCCATTTTTAATAAGGCAAAAATGTGAAGCATGTGCTGGTGTTTTTTTAGTTTTTTTTTTTTTAAATACACTCTTTTGCACCAATAACAATAGACTGGAAATGGCAACAATGGATGACTTTTTAAAAATGAATGTGACTTCCATGAAAGCTTTGGCGCCGATGGGACTAATTACCTTGACAGTGACAGTGTTTGTGAGTAAAAGGGTCTCTCCCTTGTGACTCTCTCAATGTGCTCAGCAGGTGAGATCCCTCAGACATCTGTCTCCAATAATCTCAAATGCAGTCACCTGGTTCATCAGAAACAGAGCCGAGCACTTTAGTGAATAGTTACTCATTTTTAGTGACTTCAGCTGTTGGCATCTAAATTCAGGGTAAAATATATCACTGGATACAGCACATAAAAGAGCTTGGAATGATGTATATCTTGATTTTTAACTTTTCCACCAGAATGGTTTGCGTTCTGGAGCTAAAGCCGGTTTTGGCCAGGCGAACTGGTGCCTGTCGTGAACTGACCACGTGTTTCCACAGACTTGTGAACCCCCTTTTCTGCAGTGGAAATGCGTGGAACGGTTCGAGAATGGACAAAAGCCCGGAACAGTGTCGGTGGGAAAGGGGTACTTGAGGCCCCCTTGGAAGTTTGTTGAGACTCCCTGGTTGAGAACCACTGGTCTAAATGATGTTTAAGCAATAAGCACATAGGAAATATTACCAACTTTTGTTATTTTTGTAGTGTAAACATAGTGCATGAAGATATGGGATGTTTTCAGTCAAATTACTACTGTATCATTTAATTTGGTTCTTTGGCAAAGGGGAAATATATCATCTCTCAGGGCTGGACTGAAAATGAATCCTGGGTCATGCTTCTGGTTATTTTTGTCTCGGGATTCATTTAAAGTATATTAATGCCTTAGGCTGCTACATCTACATTAATCCGGATACATTTGAAAATGGTGTTTTTGTTTAAAAACGCTCTCCGTCCACGCTAGCGTTTTCCGAGGTTTCAGTGTGGATGAGAAACTTTTGGAAAAAGCTAAATTCACCTTACTGCGCATGCGTAAAACCTCACAAAAGCTCACTGAGATGATAAATACGGAAAATAAATAATAAAGTTATCGCACAGTTCTTCTTATAGGATCATTTTATTTAGCAAAATATCTCACCATTCACTCATGCGTCCAGGTCGCACTTACTCACCATTATACGTTTGGTCTAAAACGCAAGTGCTCTCATGTATTGCCGCAGGACAGCACATCATCTTTGCAGGACTGTGATATGAAGAGTGTGCAAAGTAACATATTTTAGCAACAGTGTGAAAGTAAATAACACAACAGGCAGTAACACAAAACCTGTATAAACATGAATATCTATTGGTACAATTTGCGTCAAACTTACGTCATGGTTTTTAAATACCTACGTTATGACAGTCCACACAACAAAGCAAAAACGCCATTTTCAAATGTATCCACTTTTTGGAGAGGGTTTTCAAAAAGCTTCGTTTCCATTGATAAAAACGCCATCTCAGTGTGGAAGGAAGTCCAAAACGGAAAGAAAAAGATGCGTTATCAAACGAAAACGTATTAGTGTGGACAAGGATAGTTATATGTAAAATTGAGTCTCCATAAAAACATATAATATATGAGAATATAAAAATATGATTATACAAATTATAAATAATTATTATAAATATACAATATTCTATTAATATAATTAACATAATAATACATAATACAAATTATATAATTAATATAAATATTATATATTTATATAATAAAAACATTTTATTATGGCTGCAGTGTCACTAATTGTGTACATTTTTTTGTAACACTGTAACAGTGTCCTTGTGTACATGTTATATGTACTTACTATAGTACTAAGAGTAGATTATGCATAATTACATGCAACTAACCCTAATCTAAACCCTATTCCTAACCATATAGTAAATACATGTTATTGTTAATTAATATTAGTCAGTACTTTAATGTTACACTGTTAAATAAAGTATAACATTTTTATGATGAGCCCTTTTCATTCCAACAGGAACAGATTTGGATTTTGGATTTAATGCTTGAAAGATAGATTAGGATTAGTGATACATGTAGCACACTTGTGCAGCCCTGACTGAGATCTCATGAGCTCGGTGACTAGGGCCTGTGCTGTGCACCTGTAATGACACATGCAGCCTCGTGTGAGTGTGCTCGACCTGCCTGAAAGACTCCTACAGGTGGTCTGAAGATGAAGAGGTCAGATGTCACTGACACAGAGTACAGGACATTGTCACAAACCATTGTTTAGCAGACAGATCAGGATGTTTTTAGACCTCAAGTGTGGTCTGCTGTTAGCTCTTATCTTAGTTGCTGGACTTGTGTTTGATTTAAAACCAAAAGCTGCTCAATGTAATGATCAGATACTCCTAAATTTAGGCATCATTAATGGATTAGTTCACCCATCACAACTTTCGCAAACCTGTAATACCCACTTTCCTCCGTGGAATGCAAAAATAATTGTAGCTGAATGCTTATATGTGAAGATGCTCTTCCCCATCCAATGATTTGGTGGTCGAACAAGATATTTAGTGATTTAAACTTAAAACTTAAAGTTTGTTCCTCACACAAACCTATCACATGGCTTTAGAGGAGTTTTAATATAGTGCAAGTGTCTTAAGGACTGCTTTTATGGTGCTGTTTTGTTCTTTTTGGATCTTGACTGTAACTGAACATTCTGCTAAACATCTCTTTTGTTGAAGGAAAGTCATACCGGTTTGAAATGACAATGAGGTAAATTATGACACGACACGATCTTCTTTTCTTAGGTGAACTGTCCCTTTTAAGCCCAATGACCCAAACCCTAAGTCTGATTATTGATTTGGACAAGTGTCTTCATGTGAATTTATCTTCCTCTCAAATGTCATTTACAAAAATGTTGGCCCTGAAATCAGAAGACATTTTTTCATTGTCAGTCTGTTCAGCACAAAGACTTTACATATAGAAAGACAGTGCACTCATATTACTATGAATGGGAGAACGTGCAATATGGCGGAATAAGTCTTGTCTTCTAAATAAAAGAGCCGATTGCTGATTGGTAAAGTCATCCTGTCACTGCAGTTGTCGTTAGAAGCACACTTAGGGACTGGTCTAGCCAGCACATTGGCTGGTCTAGCCTGAAAAAAAAACACTTTTAAAACACCACCGTGTTATACTATATACATTTTACTATTACTATTACTGTGTACATACTATTTTAATGTAAGAAACCATATTTATGAGACAGTTGTTGTCAGATTTAATTGGTGATTTGATTTCAAATATGAAATTTATTCATAAACCTAGTGAAAAGCTTTGGAGAATTTGATGTTTCCCTGTTCAGAGAGATAGGAGCTGCACTTGCAAGACTGAAATAGATGCCCGAGAGACATTTCAAAGATGGCCGCCGAGTGAAATGACTTAGCTGAAAGGCACTTTGGTTCAGCATGCCTTAACTTGTGTTCAGAAACTGGATGAATCTTAGAGATGCAGAGACAGGGAAGGTTCTCTGGCAGGGAACTGAAGACCTCTCTCTTCCTGGGGTAGAACATGAAGGTTTGTGGTTCTCAGCATTACCTTGCATTAAAGATTAAACTATTGACTAGATTTGGCTACGCCAATTCTTCTCTTATGTCCTCTACTTCACTGCTCTTTTTAATGATGTCAAAGTGAGGTCGAGATCAGTTTTCAGTACTGAATTTGGTACAGAATGTGCCATATCTGGTAACTAACAGATTTGATTTTGTTTTCCAGCTCGGGTTCCTAAGAAGATCCTGAAATGTAAAGCAGTCTCCAGAGAGCTGAATTTCTCTTCAGTAGAAAAACTGGAAAAATTCCGACTGGAGCAAAAAGTTTTCTTTAAAGGCCAGTGCCTAGAAGGTTGTTCTGATTCTTTCTTGCACACTGCACTTTTGTGATAACAAATAGCAATGATTGTAAATGCAAAATTAGAGGTATCTTTAGTTCTGAAATATCTAGATACCTAGTATTCTCAAGCAAGGAGCTCCTGTTAAAATGTGTAAAATATAAATGTTGCTAAAAATACTATTTGATCATAATATTCCACTCATTAGCCCCTTTTACACAGCAGTCTCTGTAAATTATTGTAAAATCACCATTACTGTTTCAGTAAATACACAAATGTGCTGTTCACACAAGCAACTGCATTCTGTCTTTTTACCAGTAAGATACCATTACACATCAGTACCAAAATACCGGTAAACTCTGTGATGCAAGTCATCGGAAAAACACTGAACCGTTTTCTTCATCCACCTGGATGAGGAGAAGCGCTTTAGTTTCATTTTAGTTACTTTTTTAAGTACCTGATTGACAGGTTTAAGGGGATGATCACACAGAATGCTGTTTAGCTCTTAAAAACACGAGACACACAATAGTTACTATTGCACTGCTGTATGCAATAGTAACTGGAGAGCAACAAAGCTGATGAATAGAAAAAAAGGCAGGGTCCAGAGTACGAGACGCGGTGCAATAGTCAGACGTCCGTCTAGCGCATGTTTACATAGAAAATGCAGCGGAACTTACCATAAACCGTTCCGACAAACCTCGTTCGTGCTCATGCCGGTAATCTTCATTCTCGGTTCACACACAGCATCATACTAGTAATTTACTGGTTATCTTACAACTTCTCATACTGGTAAATTGCCAGAACTGTATTTTTGAAAAGGTCCTGTTCACACACGATCTCTTAATGGCAGTATACCAGTAATTTAGCAGTAAAGTTTGTATGTGTGAAAGGGGCTACTGTTAGCATCTGACCTTTTTATGAGTGTCAGTAGTAGCCATTTTAGGTCATAGTCTGGGTGGATTTAGATTTAATGTAATCCAAATCAGGGACAGGTACATTTACGTACAGTATATACTAGGCCTAAGATTCTTGAATAACCTGAACACTATATTTTAAATGCAGTGTTTCTTTCGATTCAATTATCCTATTTGTACCCAAAATTACTTTCATAGAATTGATTGTGCATTCACCACTAATTCACGATGCAACTGTCAGCCATTATAAGTTTCATCTATGCTTGTCTTCATGGTATTGTGGACTTAGACTGATATTAATAGTAGCACAACTACAGTAAGGTTCCATTTGTTAACATTAGTTATTCGTGATTGTTAACATAAACTAACAATGAACAATACTTATACAGCATTTATTAATATTAGTCAATGTTCATTTAATTCAGTTAAATTAGTTAATGTTAATTTCAACATTCAAACAAAACTAACTATAAAGAATGAGCAACTACATTTTTTACTAACTAACTAACATTAACAAAGACTAATAAATGCTTTAAAAACATTGCTCGTTGTTAGTTCATGTTAGCTAATGCATTAACTAATGTTAACAAACAGGACCTTATTGTAAAGTTTTACCAATATTAATATTAAATATGCCTTATCCAGCCTCAGCACGCTCAACTGATTACAGATTAGTTGCACCTGGTACTAATTAATGGAATGCGGGGTGACGCGCGGTTTGCCGCAACTATTTCCATTTTCTAATTCTAGACTTTACTTGTCAGGTTACTTTGTGTAATAAAATTGCTTGTGCATACAAATTCCTATGAACCAAGATGCAAAAAATGTACAATCTTGGAATAGCGATTTGTATGCACAAGCATTTTTGAAACATGTTAAATTATATAACTTGGACACATGAATAGATCAGATTTTTGAAAGCTTGTTTGTGAAAATGTTTTTCCTCTTCTTGGCCTACTAGATTTGAAGTGTGTAAAAAGTATTTACACCACAAAATGCTTACACGTGTACCTTTTTTGTCTTTTCAGAGTGGTTTTTCGAGTTTGGCTTTGTGATTCCTAATTCTACAAACACATGGCAGTCTTTGATAGAAGCTGCACCAGAGTCACAAATGATGCCTGCAAATGTCTTAACGTAAGAGTTTCCTTAAATAAAAAAAATATATATATATTCATAAAAGTTACTCATGGATTAATTTATGGGTCAAATGTCTTCTGTTGCAGGGGTAATGTTGTTATAGAGACCAAGTTTTATGATGACGACCTTCATGTCAGCACGTCCCGGGTACGACTCTTCTACGTCTGAGACATGGCACCTTTATTTTTTATTTTATCTATTTTTTTTTTACTTTTACTGTCAGTCCAGAGGATGGACCCATCACTACAAGTTTCAATGTACAGAGGAGACACTTTACATACTGAGTATTTCTTCTGATGCGCTGTGACAACAACATTAAAGGGAACATTTAAAAAAAAAAAAAAAAAAAACAGCTTCAAGACAAACGATTACACCAGTTTTATGGCAGATAAGGACTTGTACATAAGAGCTATCATGCTCATGACAACCTGGTTGTGTAAATTACCTGTTTGTATATTTTTCTTCTTCTATAATTCAAACCTGCTATGTACACTGCTTCCTTATCAGCTGTTTTTAAAGGGTTTATCCCAGTCTGTGTGGTCATTCATGTTCTCATTGTTTTTTTTTTTATTTTTTTTTTTTTTTTTAGTTAAACTGTAAGATAGGCTGTGTTTTAAAATAAATTATGTAATTAAGGATTAAAATATTGATATTGATGCGTTCTCTCTCACATTTCTCCTTCAACAAAATATTTCTAATAATTATTTTTATGTCTCACATTGCATATACAGGAATATGGCAGATTTAACATAAAATAAGTGGAATATAAGAACAAATCAGAATTACTTCAAATGTTTTAAAACATCTAGTATATGTTGCTCTTTAGTATGGATCCCATTAATGAATCCCACAGAATAAATTCGATTTTCAAAAGAGAATATTTATATCCAGTTAAAATATATTAATGGTCGTCATAAAGTTTGTTTTAATTTAACACATAAATCCTTGGAATTAGCCTTTCTAAAGGGTGCCGGTATACTATGTAGAAATGTCCAAAGCATGGAAATAACCAAAAGTACTACATTACCCAGAATTCCTTCCGGTAGGAGCGGAAGTTGTTCGAGACGACCTTGGGTAGCTCTTGCAAGCATGGCGAATAAAGAGCCTAACGTGAGTATAATGTCTTAATTCTTAAAAAAAAAAAAATGTTTTATAAAATTGTATTTTTATACATTATAATATTCAGCTTCACGCTTGGTAACACAATTTTGAACAGAAAGAGTGTTACAAACATGTGCATTAAATGACCATAAGCCTGTTCTGCTCTCATACGCTAAAGCACATTTCAAGATTAAACCTGTTGTCTGGCCTCTTAATAAGACCGCATAACTAGTTCATGAAGTAGGAATTTACATATTAATGTATACTGATTCTCAATAGCATGCTCTGATGCTGAAATCCTGACTCCTGATGCCGGCTGGTCTAAGACTGTTGGGAATTTGACGTTTAATATCACCCGTAACATATTTCTTTTGGTCTGAAGTTGACATGACACAAACGCAGTTCATGAAAGAATTAAAACTCATTGTGATTCTTCTGTAAGTCTAATTTGTTTATTACAGTATGCGCTTCCACAATCAGAATGTCAGCTCATTAAGTAATTTCTCAGACGTGTGTGTGTGTGTGTGTGTGTGTGTGTGAAATGATGTCGCTGTTGTATGTGTGTGTGTGTGTGTGTGTGTGTGTGTGTGTGTGTGTGTGTGTGTGTCAAATGATGTCGCTGTTGTTGTCTCATTTAACCCTTGGAAAGATCTTAAAAGCTTAGTTTACCCCAAAATGAAAAAAAAAAAAATGTCATCAATCACTCATCCTCATGTCGTTCCAAACCTGTAACACTTTCGTTCATATTTTAATCACAAAAGATATTTTTAATGAAATCTGTAAAATTTCTGTCCCTCCATTGACAGTCCACGCAACTACCACTTCAAAAAGTTCACAAACAGATAGTAAAACTAATCCATATAAATCGAGAAGTTTACTCCAAATTTTCTGCAGAGACTGATTGCTTTATATGATGAACATATTGAATTTAGGCTTTTATTCACATATAAACTTGATCAGCGAAAATAAACAGAAGCTCAACCGTACTTGCTTGAAGCCAGGAACAGACCTCATTGGTTTTTCAATGGCTCTGGCTCAAACCAGCTGCGTATCACATGGAAATGAATTAACCTCAATGGTTCTTCTCGCACGTCAAGCAAGCATGCTTTAGCTTCCGTTTACCGTATCTGATGTGTGCCGCGTTAATGAAAAGGGGTATTTGTGTGGACTGTCAATGGAAGGACAGAAATCTCTCAAATTTAATTTAAATATATTCATTTGTGTTTCGAAGATGAACGAAAGTCTTACTGGTTTGGAATGGCATAAGGGTGAGTAAATGACAGAATTTTCATTTTTTGAGAGAACTAACCTTTTTAAATATTTTACTATTAATGTTGCAGTCATATTGTCATATATAATTTCCAATGAAAATTAATGTTTTGTTGTTTTTGTTATTGTGGTGTTGTTGTTGTTGCTTTTTTGTACTCTCACAGAGGTTCCTCCAGCACCTGAGAGATCTCGCCGGACGCATGTCCTCTGGCTCAAGAGGGGCTGGGATCGGACTAAAGATATTAATTGGAGCAGGTGCACTTGCTTATGGAGTCAAAGAGGCAACATATACAGGTACATCCAGTACTGCATTAGAAAACGTCTTAGAAATAACTCATTTCTAGTGCAGTGCATTTATGCACTATCATTCAAAAGATTGTAATAATAATAATAAGAAGAAAATGAATACCTTTATTTAGAATCTTAAAAGAAAATGTCATGGTTTATACAAAAATAATAACTGTTTTCCACATTTTGATGATAATAATTCCAAATGAATGATTTCTGAAAGATCATGTGACACTGAAGAGTAATGGCTGCTGAAAATGTAGCTTTGGCATCACAGGAATAAATTACATTTTAAACTATGTAAAAATGAAAAAAACAGTTATTTTAAATAATATCTTGTAATTTATTGTAATAATGTCTCATAATGTAATAATATTTTTGATCAAATAAATGCATAAGAGACTTTGACCCCAAACTTTTGAATGGTTGTGTATTTGTGCAATTATGTACTTTTCAAGTTAATATCAAAAGTAGATGATTGCTAATGTCATATCTCACACTAATGGTCTTGTCTTTAGTGGAGGGTGGTCAGCGAGCGATTATCTTTAATAGAATTGGAGGGATGCAGATGGACACAGTCCTTGCTGAGGGTCTCCACTTCAGGTGAGCTTTGTAATGACTTGTGGAACAGTTTTTTGTATGAAAGCAAACCCCATGTTAGATCTTTCCATAACAAAAAAGGAAAGTTGTAGTTCTAAAAAAAAAATGATTTTTAGTGACATTCTTCTTATAGGATACCATGGATTCAGTATCCAATCATATATGACATTAGAGCCAAACCAAGAAAAATATCATCTTTAACTGGAAGCAAAGGTAATTTTTTTTTAAATTTCATTTAATTTTGATGGCCTTTCTTTGTTTTCTTCCATTTTGAACATGGTCATAATATGTTCACAGTATTGATTATAGTTTATTTAAATATGGCTGCCCAATCTGAAGTTGTTCTTTATTTTACTTGGAGGAGTAAAGTTGTTTGTAATGTGGTCAGACCTGCAGATGGTGAACATCGCGTTGCGAGTGCTGTCCCGTCCGGTGGCTTCCAACCTTCCCGTCTTGTACCAGCAGCTGGGAAAGGACTATGATGAGCGTGTGCTGCCGTCCATTGTGAATGAAGTTCTGAAGAGTGTGGTAGCCAAATTCAATGCCTCCCAACTAATTACACAAAGAGCCCAGGTTGGTATTCTCTCACAATCTGGCTTCCACAAATGAGTTCTAGAACCTACCGTAATATCCAGGATGTATATTTAAGGGAAGGGAATATCCAGATCACTGTACTAAATGATTGTCTTTTTAATCTTTCTTCACCATTGATTGCATGCAGGTCTCTATGCTCATCCGACGGGATCTCTTTGAACGTGCTAAAGACTTCAACATTATTCTCGATGATGTGGCCATCACAGAGTTGAGCTTCAGCAGGGAGTACACAGCAGCTGTGGAGGCCAAACAAGTTGGTAAGTAAAATTCGGTTCTTGAGCACATAATATGTCCATAGTTACTGTAATAAAAAATATGATCTTTCAGCCCAGCAGGAGGCCCAAAGAGCTCAGTTCTATGTGGAGAAAGCAAAACAAGATCAGAGGCAGAAGATCATCCAAGCTGAAGGAGAGGCCCAGGCAGCCAAAATGGTATGACCTTCTTATCCAAAAATATTTATTTTTGCCAAAGCTCATGGATATTTTAAATATTATATTATATCATATCATATTATAATATATTATACATTGAGAAACAACAACACCGTGTCTTTAAAAACACTCTTTTGTGCAGAACTACTTCCTTCCGCCTGGTATTCAACTCAAGTTAATAGTTGAGCCTAAGCCTCCATTACTAATTCTAAAACATTACTTTAGAACTAGTAACGAATGAATGTTGAGTCGCTTCATTGAAGCCTATTGTATTATCTAGAGTAGAGTATTATGGTATTATGAGGGGGAGATCGACTAAACGAGTGTATTACATGCATCTGATATAGCATTCATTCTTCAGGTCGATGTTCATAGTATTGTATCCATTATAAAAAATCAGTTTGAATGTCCGCTGTGGAAAGCGATGTCTTTGTCCTTTTAAAAGTTAAGGGGATTTCCCATGATAGCGCTAAAACAACTACCTTGTTCTGGCTCATAAAGAATTTTTCGCCATCTAATAGGGTAAATATTGTAACTTTCACTGAAGTCGATATCACGATCTTTCCTCAATACCAAATACGGCATATCATTTATATAAGATATTATTATTATTATTGAACAACAATATTTAAATTAACAACAATAGCAATTATAAAACACAATAGGAAATAAACACAAGCAAACAATTCAGTCAAACGTACAAAAGCAGCACTCTAGTACTTGCACAGGATTTAAGTTAAATATAGCCAGGATGTACAGGATTTAAGTTAAATATAAGTAAAGTTATTAAAATTAATTTTCCCCTAACCAAAATCTATTTGCTCTGGAACAAGTAATGGATTAAAAAGACCAAATATTGCCCTTTTGATATACCCCAGATGAATTACTGTATATCTCGTTTAACCACTATCTACACAAGAGCCAGCGGCAAATTCCCAAAGGACTGGCCGAGATGAAGCTGTTCTCTGCGGGTACATGAGCGCTGAACAGCCGCTGACGGCCTCGAGCTCGCATTTGCGAAAGTGTTAAAACAAATAGTAAAACAGTTGTTTATATATGAGTCACATTTTCTAGGTCTAAATAATTACATTCTCACCTTAAAAACTCTAAAAACACAACAACAGTGGTATTTTTTTTAAAATATGGTGTATTTGCTCGACCGCCATGACAGTCGCCGCAAGCGGATTGATACAAACGGTGAAACAGTTCAAGTAATAATAATGATGGACTATCGCACGGCTGGAAAAGGCTCTCAGCCAATCAGATTCGAGAAACAGATGATATTTTATGTTATCATTTTGAATTATATTATATTTATTGTTTTTAATCTTATTAATATTTAGATTATTATTAAGGTTACAATTTATTTTAAGGTGTCCTTGTTACAGTGTAATTATATATTTAAGTACTGGGTAACGGCCTGGTTTCACAGAAAGGGCTTAGATTAAGCCAGGATTAGGCCTTAGTTCAATTAGAACATTTAAGCAGCTTTTATAAAATAGCATGCCTTATAAAAAAGAACACTGATGTGCATCTTGAGACAAAACAATGGCGCTGACGTATTCTAAGATATGGCAGTGCAAGTTGCTTTCAGTTAAAACCGTTCAAACATAGGGCTGGCAATGGAGTTAAATACTTTTTAGGTACCGACCGAATTGCCTCGATACTATTGAGTATCGAAACATGTCTTGTTGTTCGGTACCAAATTTCGATACCTAGGTTAATGTCGTCAACGTCAGTGAGCCAATAAGCATGCAGCATCATTGGCTATGGTGGAAAAACAATAGTTTACGCGGTTGCCCAAAGAGACTTGGCTCACAATTGAGGCTGTAGTGTAAGCTTTAGTGTAAAAGATCAAAAGTATAGCTACGTTTCATCAGACTTGATGCAAGCAGCTCGCGATGCAATATTTGCGACAAGATGATTGCTGCCAAGACCGGTGTTATGTCGAATTTCGACTCGATGAAGTCAGTACCTGATTGCCTATTCCTAACCCCTGCCCTAATCCTAACCCCTCCCCCACAACTAATCCCAAACCTACACAAAGGTAATAATTTGGCGGGGGTCAGAATTTGGCACAACACCTGTAACATGAAAAATCTGATGAAGCACTTGACAGCGCACAGAATAAACTTGAGAGCAGAAAGTTGCTTCGGCTTCGACTGCAAGAAGAACTGTAGCGCGTCACAAATGAACGTCAAAATTAAAAATGTCTTCTTTTAAACTAACCAATTCGAAACAAATAGTTTGATTATATAATCCAAATAAAAGGTGCATTTCTCTCTAAAGGTGCGTGCGTGTTCACTATACTGGCTGCAGAAATGATGAGTCCGCAATGTCATCTTCATCTTTGCAGCCAACACAGACTCAGAAAACACCAGTTTATTAATAAACAATTAAAATGTCTCCTTGCTATTTTGTCCCGACACGTTCATAATCATTAGGCTACTTTTGCCAGTGCTTTACGGCAAGCTTTGTGTGCTGAGCGCGAGGCATATATCCCACCATGTATAAGTCTATATTTAGGTCAATTCAAATTTATTTGTATAGCATTTTTCACAATACATATAGTTTTAAAGCAGCTTTACAGAAAATGCATGTCTAAATTACAATTTAGAGTGGTCTGTTATTATCAGAGCCAGAGGTGACTGTGTGTAATGCATTTCAATTAAATTTTCATTCAGTTTCATTGTTAAACAATGCATTAAGTTAAGGCAGAAACAAGGAGCTCATTGAAGAAATAATACATGTTGTTAAATGATTAGGATACATAGAAAACTTTAGCATTGGTGCTTTTTTACCGATTTAAAATATGTGTGTAAAAAAGTTAACAAACTGAAATAATGTTGTTAAAACGGATTTAATAAAATTGTTATCGAAAAAAGTATTGTTCAGGAACCAGTATCGAAGTCAAGGTATATCGGTATCAAAAAGTTTTAATTGATACCCAGCCCTACTCAAACATGCATTTTAGTCTGGGACTAGCTTAAGCCTTGTCTGTGAAACTGGGGGATTATCATGTACAGACTATAGGGTTAGGATTAGGTTTTGGTTTAGGGTTAGTTTCATAGTTATGCATAATTTATAGTTATTACTTTAGTAGTTACATGTAACGTGTAATAAGGACACTGTAAAATGAAGCATTACATAGTGTTTTATGATATAAATATTATTAATGTGTCTTTTGTGAAAAATGTTTTATGAGAAATGTATTTTGGTTTCTAATTCACAGTTAGGAGAGGCTGTCACAAAGAATCCCGGATACCTTAAACTCAGAAGAATCAGGGCAGCGCAGAACATTGCCAAAACGGTATAATGTTACCATTCACTTCTTTCCACAGCTATGTGGCATTTTGCTTATTCATAATTCTTTATGAGTTTTCCTGATGTAAACGGTATATTCTTTGGAAAAAGGTGTGTTTTTCACCTATGTAAATATTTGATGTTCACTAGCAGTTCTGCCAAGGTTCGGCTGGTTACATACCAGTCCTTTTGGAAAAAGCTGAATGTTTTATGTCCTTTTTGAAAGCCCTGACCAAATGAAGGTTGTTTTCCAGGTGGCAGTTTCACAGAACAAGGTGTACCTGAACTCAGATAGTCTGGTTCTGAATCTACAGGATGACTATTTTAACAAGTAAGAACTATAGCTATATGCCTTAATACATCTAGTCTTCCTGTATGTATGCTAATACCAGTATGGTCTGCATGACCCCTCAAAATACATTTTTGTCTTTGCTCTGTGCAGAATTAATTAATTGCATTTTGTAAAAGTATAATTGATGTTGGCAAAATCTTTTTTGCATTGCAGATTGTCACTTGGAAAGAAGTAACCCGTTCAAATAGCACTCGTTCTAATTGTCAGAGGTTCTATTACAAGAAGCCGTATGTGTGTCCTTTGAGATGGCTTTTTCTGATTGGGTCACAAATGGATATGTCATTCTGGGGAAGACTCATTAAATATCTAATGGTGTAGACCTGGTTCATCAGTTAAATTTGACTCCACAATTTGCTGATGATCAAAACACTACAGATTTGTGTTAATGAATGAAGGCAAAAATTTACAACTGGACCAGAACTTTTAATTCTTTTCAACATTGATTGTTGCAACAGGAAACATGCATCTTTAAATGATACATCAAGGTTGGTTGAAAAAAAATCCATCCATTCTTTTAGGAATGATTTATGTCTTTGCTGAAAAATAATACATACAGTTGTATTTATGTGACACAAAATGACAGCTAATAAAAACTTTCATATGTTATATAAGTTTCATGCTTTTTTGACAATTGCTTTAGTCTTTGGATTAACCCTGGAATATTTTAATCCTAAACTATTTTCTTTCTGTTTTTATTGTTTGTTTGTTTGTTTGTTTTTTAAAATATTTCTTGGTATTTTATTATGAAACTTGGTATTAAACCAGCCTGCACTATAAAATCATCACTCCATCACTTGCTCCTGGTAACTAGCAGTCCAAACCTGCTCAATCTGCCTCTCTGCTTACCCTTTGAACTGCCTCTTTTCTCCCCTAAAACTCAGAAGGTAGGGGCTTGTTTGGCTCTTCTATTGGCTCTTGTCTATTTTCATTCTTTAAAAAGGCACCAATGAACAGATGCTGAGCCTTTTGTCAGGCTGCATACTGCATAGCTAAATACATGCTACCATTTTTGATGATGAAAAAAAAAGTTACATAATAAATTCTTGCTTGATATCTTAGCAAGTTTTTTCTGCAAGTAGATGAATATAGTTGTCTTGTTCTAAGTATATTGGTCAGATAATATGAAAAGGCACACCATTTTTATTTGAATTATTTTAATTTCAGCATAATATTTTAATGCAGTATGTGCAGCATTTTAATGCAATTTTCTTGTCTTGTGCACATTCTGCATTGACAGTGTACCAAGTTACGAAGAGATGGGGGGGAAATGGGATGGATTTTTTTGGACACGATTTCAGGCATGTCTGTGTGAAGGTCATGCATGAACAAAGATGTTTTTTTTTTGTTGTTGTTTATTAAGGTTATCTTAAAACCGTTTTTAGGATGTAATTGTTGTTGTCTATACAAATGATTCTTTTCAGGTGGCACAGTCTTTTAAAGTAGTTTGTCTATACCCTAACCCTAACCCAACCCTAACCCTAACCCTAACCCTAAGCTAAAATGATAAACATTATACACATTTAAAAAAAAAATATATAAGCTAAATTATAAACCTATAATTACATTCAATTTGGCTCAAAAACATTTTTTTCCCCCCAGAATTTGTTCTGAACACTGTTTTTAATAGGTAATATCAGAAAGGAATAAAGAAAAAACAACATATAGAAAGTCATGCAGTGGCCAGATGGGATTTGTCGATATGGAATATGATGTGTATGATGATTTTATATTATATTGCAAAAAATAGGTCTGTATGATTTCTCCAGAAGAATGTATAGAACTGCAGTGGCACATGGGTGGATATACGTGATTTATTTTTCCAGTTTTGTTGAATGCATTTTTTTGTGAATATTGAAGACCTTTTTTCAGGGGGGCGTAGTAGGTCAAGGCTGTCCGCGTAATCTTAGACATAATGTTGGGGACAATGGGACAGATTTGAGTCAGTGGATGCAGCCTGAGATTTATGCTGTAAAAATAGGGCACAATGAACTGTATAAACATTTTTTTACGTGTGTTTTAACTGTATTTTGAATAACGCTTTGTGCTGTTTTTAGGGTTAACGGAAATTTCTGTAAAATTACTGGATAATGTACTGGCAGAAAGTTACCAGTACATTTTCTGTTTTTAATTTTTTTTTACAGTGTATCTTTATTGTAGCTTTATTAGTAATTATTATATATTTATTGATGACGCAAAGATTTAATTAACAATTCCAAGAAAAAATGCAGTCCATCCAAACCAGGAGCTTTATAAACCTCTGTAGCCTGTTCTTTTATACATATAAAAAAAAACTCCTTTACATTATTAAAAAAAAAAATCAGGATGGAGTATATGAATTCTGAAAGAAGTGGTTATATATAGGCATTATATCAGCAATCTGCCAGTTCTAAGAAATGTCAACATTGGCAATTGAATAATAAGCCAAATTGGCAATGGCCATAATAAGCCAAACACTGCTCTGTTTAAGAAACAAGTTATTCAGTATATCTGTTTAATTTCTTATACACAATTTAACCAGAGCTCAGAGTAAGATTTTTGCAAGCAGATGAGAACTGAGAAGTCGCTGACTGCCTGCATGTTTCAGTGGATAATCAGGGGTTGTGTTAAAGCTCTTATATGACTCTGTGTTGTCTCAGTATAATTCGATTATATTAAGCCCTTTGTGTAGGTGTGACTATGGATCTGTAGCTTGTTGGTGTCAGACTTGCTAAAGGGCCCACTAGGTGGCACTCAACACCTAATACTGTCCTACATGGCATCACATTACATTCAGCTGCTGAGATTGTCTGTGCTAAATAAAACTACAAACGTTTGAGCTTGGGTTCAAGTCAAGTCTGTTCCTGTAGTTTTCATAACGTACAGCTGGGTTTAGCGTGACGCCGTAAGTGTGTGGCCTCAGGCTTTAAAGCTTGAATCCTTAATGGACCCCTATACAAGGTCCCTCTTTAAAGTGAAAAGCTCTGTTGAAGGAGAGGGGGTTTGTGCCACATGCTTATTCATGAAGGTGGGCTGTAGGTCAGGAGTCTGTGAGCGAACACTGCTGAAAAAAACATAAACACGGCCCTCCCAAAGCTCCAGTTGTGGATGACCAACAACAGCCATGTTTTAGTCAAAAACTTCTGAGAGGAAATTATTTATTTATACATTTTGGAGCGTTGAAATGCAGTTTAAGTGGTTCAAGCTTGGATGGATGCATTTATACATACCAACCTTTGGTGTGTTTATAAAGCTTTAAAGGGATAGTTTACCCAAAAATAAAAATTCTGTCATTAATGAATCACCCTCATGTCGTTCTAAACCTGTAAGACTTTCGTTCATCTTCGGAACACAAATGAAATCTAAGAGCTTTCTGTTCCTCCATTGACAGCATATGCTGTCGGTACGTGGTACAAAATCTAACCATATTGTTCTCCACACACGGATCTACGCATCAATGGTTCAAAATGATCAGTCATTTACGCCGTCATCACCCGAGTGTTGATAGCGCAAGAGCGCAGGTGAGAAATGAACTGCACAAGTTTCTATCTGTGTTTAAAATAAACTCATTTAAGTGCAAGAAGTTGCTAAAGAGAACTCGCGTGTGTGCACTGCTTAGAATATTTGTGCGCTCATCCGAAGCGTGCACACGGAAAGCCGCGTCTCAGACAGCGCGCAAATATTGAGTTCTCTTTCAACTCTTGCGCTTGAACGGACAAATTCACACAAAAAATTGTCAACATGCCCATCTTGCTGAGTATCCTAGCAGACATAGTAGGTTATGTTTTTAAGTGAACGTAAACCTTCGAGAAAAAACACATTCGTACAGTGTCAGTGTACTGGATCCGTGCATTACTTCTTAAAGTGACTGCAGCCTAATATTCCTGCTGTCTGTTTTTTTTATGTTAAACAACAAAAGACAAGGAAATCAATCATTGCTCTTGACTGAATAGCCTTTATAACTTTCATAATGATCTTTAAAAAATCTTTATTTAATTTATACAGTGAAGATTATATGCAATGTTGTTTTACATCTGATTACTTAATTCAATTTCTGTACCTGAAAACTGTTAGATACCTGAAAAGCACTGTTTATTTGATTTGTATCCTTGCTCTATTGTATTTATTTGTGCTGTTGCTTGTAGTTAAATTATTTGTTTTTATTTTCTTTATTTTTATTTGACAGTTGTCCTTTTTTCCCTGAACAGCACATACTGAAACCGTGACCCTAAAACCATGATAAAAACCGAACCATGAGAAATTTGAACTGTTACACCCCTACTACGCAACTACCAGTTTCAAGCCCCAGAAAGGTAGTAAAGACGTCATTAAAATAATCCATGTGACTCCAGTGGTCTCAATTTTATGAAGTGACGTTGATGTCTATACCTTTCTGGGGCTTAAAATTGGTAGTTGTGTAGGTTGTCAGTGGAGGGACAGAGAGCTCTCAGATTTCATTAAAAAGATCTTTATTTGTGTTCCGAAGGTGAACGAAGGTCTTACGGGTTTGGAACGAAATGAGGGTAAGTAATTAATGACAAAATTTTTATTTTAGGGTGAACTAACCTTTTAAGACTCGTCCCCTTGGAATTATAAGGTTCTATCTGCGTTCTGAGCAGTTTTGAGATATTGAGCTTTAAAATTTTTGCATTCCATTTGACTGTGTAGAAATAACATTTTTATTTTCTAAATAAAAAGTTCCAAAATGTACCCAACTTAAAAAACAACATCACATAATGTAAAGAAGTGGTCACAGAATAAGAATATGTGAATAACTCAATTTTGACAAAAATGTCAGATAGAACCTTATAATTCCAAGGGGACGGACTGTGATCCACTCCATTGCATGAACAGTGAAACACCTGCCTGAATAAGCTTAATGTTAATTGGGGGAACGTGCTGGCTGCAGCGGTGCATTTTTTAACATGGCTTGTTTGCACCCTCCCTTCCTTACACACACACACTGCAAAAAGAGGGCAAGCCCATTGCTTAGTTGGTGTGTCTCCATGGCAACACTGACCTCATGCTGTGACAGGCAATCTGGGCTGGTTGCTATGGTGAGTCGTTGTGACATCAAACCTGAGCCCCAGTTGCCATGGCACCACACCTACTGGCTCAGCAGCTATTTCTGTGTGATGTCTGGAGCCAACAGGCAACGGAGTTACAATGTCCCATTTTCATTCGTGATGCTTATTCCTTTGTTCTGCTGCTGTTTTATGTGCTGCTTGTGCAATTTCACAGGATTCCGTCTTTGGCTCTGTGATGTCGAGCGCTTGTTATCTATTATTTTTTGTAAAATTGCTTTTGAATGATTTTCTTCACTATCCCTATTTGCACAGAGCAAGGTTAATTCAAACTATTATTCAAAATCCTTCTGATGAGGAAGTTTATTTTGTGAGATAGATGTGTTTGAGTAAATCCTGGCGTTCAAGGGCAAATGAAGAATTATAAGCCACATATTTAATCTAAAGATGGCGCTCTGGGTCAACTAATCGCCATCTCCTGCGGAGCATCTGAATGAAGGCATCAACGCAATTTGCATACTTCTTACTAATGATTGCACTTGCATCACACCACAAATTGAATTATGAGGATATTATAAACCAGAACTGGAATTTAATGGCATACCCATAGGTTTGTAGTGTGTATGTGTGTTTCCTGTTTCTCTGCGACAGATCATAGGTGCTGCCAATGCTTGTTTAGTGTCTTGTGACTCATTAGAGGTGTCTGAAGGGTCCCTCGTTGCTGAGGGTTTGGGTACTGCAAAGGCCCCTCACCCATCTTCATTATGGGTGATAAATGTGAGCAAAGGCCCCCAAAACAGCTCCGCCCTGCTTCCTTCTTCCCTCCCTTCTCTTTTTTCTCTTTCCACCCTTCCCCCTTTCACTCTCACTTTGTTCCTCCCGCCTTCCTTATTGTGTGTACTCACCAATAAGCCTCGTTCTCTGATACAGTTGAGAGTTATTAGTATTTAGAGATCATGTGTCTGTCACATTCCAGTCATTTTTCATCCTGACTTGTTCAGAGAATCAACAGAAACCACATCTGTAGTGAACCATGGACTGGAGCCACATGAGTGTGCATGTGAGCGCATGAAGAATCTGTCAGGAGTGCTCCACGGCAATATTTTACCCAGCAAATCAACTAACCTTCCCCCTCTCTTTCTTTGTAGTCTTTAAAGTGCTAAGTGACATTGGGGAATTGTGTCCTAGTTTGACATGCATCATGTGTAAGACAGTCTGCACACATCATCTGATGCCCTTCAGTTTGATAATGAAGCTGATAATGAACACCACTGGCCCAACCTAGTCCAGAAGGAAATCGCAACTAAAAGAGTAGAAAGAAAAACCAAACAACCCTTCTGATTCTGCTGTCCCAGCTAACAAAATATGTTTTAAGAACATTTTGCTAATGTTCCCATTAAGTAAAAATGTAATGTACTGGGAATGTTACTTTAGAATGTTCTCTATACCATATATAACAACGATCTGTAATAAGTGGTCACGTTTAAAACATTAGGCGAACATCCAACTAAAATGTTTCAGAAAAATGTTCCATGAATGATTTATGAATAGCATTTTTGTGGCAATGTTTTGACAACATTATTGAAAATCAGATAACATTGAACAAACGTTACTGGAAGAACATTTGTTTATAACCTTGAGAGAATCTTGCCATAATGCCACATTTCTGTGAACGTTCCCTGGTTGCTTGAGTGTTAGTATTCTTTTCATGTTTCCGACCATGTTGCTAGTTACTACAGTGCTCTCTTTGACACTTTTGTAGGAAAGAAGACTAAGCTGTAAACACCCGTTTTCTGTTTTGCAGTACAATTTTCCTTTCTCGCACTATAGCAGATTAATGGAGAATGTTTTGTGTATTCATAAGGCTAAGGGGTCATTCACACAGAACATGTTTATGCTTTCCACTGCTGCAGAATCTCGCGAATACACGCCATTTTATGGCAAAGTGTCAAGTTGAAGTTTAGAGCAGCTCATCAATGCCACTTTCATAACAGTGGAGTGCTTTGCTTTTTTATACTAAAGGCATAGTCACACTTAGGGTACGGTCACATTAGCTAAACTTAAGGTACGGTCACATTTTGCAGGCAAAGAAGGTCCATTATTAATAATGTAGCACGGCTTACTAACAGGTAATTTCTAAAATAAGCACCTTCATATTGGTCAATGCGGTGAATTCGCAAGTTAAATGTTTACCCTCAATTCCAGATCGCACATAATCCTATTGAGAATTTTCTCCCAAAACAAGGGGCCATTCATTTGACTGCTTTTCCATCGATTTTCTTTGTAAACATGCAATTGTCACATACTGGCTTCACTAGATAATCCACAACAAAGATGCATGACACAGAAGGACGATAAACTCGCATTTAATAACCACTAGGAACCATACAGAGAAACACCAGCACGAAACGTTGACACAAGACAAAGAACAGAAGATAACTGAGTATGGTTTATATACACAAGATGACAAGGGGCAAAATGAAGGACAGGTGTAGGTAATATGTCATGGTAAAACACAAGGGTTGCTATATGGAAACTGACAAGACAGCAATGGAAACAAGGGAAACAGGAACCTATCCACAGTGTGAGCACAGAAGTGAGCACAGCAAGACAACAGCATATCAAAATAAAAGTCCATGAAACAGAAACACAGGGAATCGTGACAGCGTTTAACAGCGTTGTGTTTAAAGGAGTAGTTCACTTTTTAAAAAAACTTTTGCTGATAATTTACTCACCCCCATGTCATTCGTTCGTTGAATGAACGAAATGACTCGAAAAAAGATTCGGTTCGAACAGGAGAGTCACGAACGTGCATCACAGAACAGAGCAAGGCGAGCATTTGTGCTTATAAAACTTAAACTTTTTTATTTATTTTTGAAATGACCGATCGTTTCGCAAGATAAGACCCTTATGCATCGTCTGGTGTCGTTTAAAGCCATTTGAAGCTGCACTGAAACTGTCATTTGGACCTTGGAACGTTTGGTACCCAATGAAGTCCATTATATGGAGAAAAATCCAAGAATGTTTTCATCAAAAACCTTAATTTCTTTTCGACTGAAGAAAGAAAGACATGGACATCTTGGATGACATGGGGGTGAGTAAATTATCAGCAAAAGTTTTTTAAAAAGTGAACTACTCCTTTAACAGTTGCGCTAGCATCTTTTTCTCTTTTTTCCCCTTTTGCCACGTAAGTTAAAAGAAGTTCAACATTTTTAAAACGCATCCCTAGACTTTGTGTTTTTTTGCACTCAAATGCCCTGCATCTCACGTTTTAAATGCAAAACTTTATATTCATTATATAATATCATAAATATGACTTCATTATCATTATCCCGTGTACACAAAAGTCCTCCATCTACCTTGAGTTTGGCACTGCTATTTTGAGGACCCTTCACCTATGCACAGTAGCTCTTTGATGTATTAGTTCAGGGGAGTTTCCTGTTTTTATGTGGTCTGTCTTCCTGTGGTGAGGGTAAGGAAGGACGTATACCTCAGGTGACCGGCTGCAAAGCCAATGTTTACCCTGTCACCTTGTTTCCAACCCATTTCTGCCTTTCAACTTGATGGCCTCTTCACTGTTCACAAGGGAGAATTTTGTATGTTTGCAACACCACATTAAGAAGATAGCTAATGACCAAAATTTGCTAATGACTCCTATAATGTCAGCCCTCCCTTAAGATGGGTCATCTAAAGAAATTACATGTTTTACATTTCTATGTTTGCACTTAAAGCGATAAATATTTTAATCCAAAACCTTTAATATCATGTTAGGTTTCACTTTATTTTGATGGTCCCTTTAACACATTCTGTTGTCTATAAGTAACATTGCACCTACATGTCTACTAACGCTCATTAGAGTATTAGTAGAGTATTAGTAGACTGGTAGGGTTAGGGTTAGAATAAGTTGACATGTATAGTTGCAAAGTTACTTATAGTCAGTAGAATGTCTGTTGGAGGACCATCACTATAAAGAGTTAGCAGATTTTAAGCAGACTGTACACTAATACTCTAATGAGAGTTAGTTGACATGTAGTTGCAAAGTTACTTATAGTTAACAGAATGTTCAAAAGGGACCATCAAAATAAAGTGTTTCCGCATATTATAGTTATTAGCCTAATAATTGTATATTCCTAGCAAGCAGGCATTTTTTTATAGAAGTTTGAGTGGAATATCTGTTCAGGCCATGTCTGTTGTGCTGGTCCATGTGCATTTCTACCATGAGGAGAGGATTGGTTTAGTTTAGATGGCTTTGTCATATTCAGAGGTTCATGTAAGTGTGGTCATTAATCATGCTGTCTGTAGGAGGAGTGAATCACCGTCATCAGCAGAACTCACTCATTCAGCCTTTCCACTCTCTTCACCACTGGCATTTCTTAATTACACTTTTGATCCTTATGGATGAAGTGTGTCTTTTATGTAATCTATTTAAAATAGTAGAAGCAGTTTTAGTATTTCTAATCAGGCAATGAAAAGTACCTGTAAAAGTTGCTTTAGCTATCAGTGTGAATGGGGCTTTACCCATAATTTTGTATGACTGTTTTCTTTGTTATTTGCATGAAATTTGTCAACAGTCTGTGTAATGAAGAACTCAACTAGTAGTAATGTGTCATAAGAGCTGTTTTTAGAGCTGATATACCTGTACAGCTAAAATGAACAATATTTGCCTCATTAAATATTTTTTTCTGTTATTACTGTAAAGCTGCTTTAAAACTATTTGTATTGTATAAAGCGTGACTTGACTTGAAAACTGAAAATACAAAAATAAAAGCTATCAAAATATTAATAAATACTAGTACATAAATTGTACTAAAATAACACTAGCCATATCACGGCACTCCAATAGTATTGTATGTGTGGTATAGACCTTGGTTCCTAGATCACTTATAATTTTCCACATCTCAAGTTGTCTGGAGTTTTTGTCTACAGACATTTCTTGGAAAGATATTTTTTGTAGTGTTTCATCAGCACAACAATCCAAAAACACATGAAATAACACAGCCCACTGAAGTGATGCATGTCTATCCTTCACAGGCGCTCTGTCATTCCTGTTAAAAATCACAGATGGCACTGCTGTTAATAAGGTCTATAGTGTCCACTGGATGCACACTTCAGAATCTCAGTGGAAGTAGAATGTCATCCAGGTATTTTTGGCCTACTGTTTTATTACACAGGCTTTACTCATTTAACATTATTTGGTTACACTTTATTTTGAGGTATCATCGTTACAGCGTAATTATACATTAATTAACAACATGTACTTGCTATAGGGTTAGGGTAGGATTATGGTTTGGTTTAGGGTTATTTGCATGTAATTATGCATAATTTACTGTTATTACTATGGTAAGTACATGTAACATGTAACAAGGACACTGTAAAATAAAATGTTACCCATTTTTTGCATACTTTTTAGTACAGAAGTAGGCATATTCAGATGAAGGAATTGTGTTTTAATGAAATTTTGATGAAATAAATAAATTGTCTGACAAAAGGGGTGATGGCCCAAGTATTGGAAAATGTACTACTATTTTCTGTTTCGGTGGACAGATGCTCAGTAATTCTCTAAAAGTATTTTGGAAAAAAAAACAAGATTATATTTATTTGATTTGATTTTACTTTATTTTGAAGGAATTTAGTATTTTTCCGTTCTCCCCTTTGCAATTTAATTATTCATGCAAGGTTCAAAGGCAAAACAAAACAATTATGATATTAATTGATGGCAAAAGAACATGTGAATTCCATTCTTAGAATTTTTTTTGTTGCTTTTGGTCATTTGTAAGAATTTGGACTTGCAGGAACGTTCTGCAAATGTTTGTAAATCAAACATTGCTGAAATCAGAAGAATGAGCCAGTCTTGTTACGAAATCATTCAACATAATTTTTACAGAAAATGCCACAAGGACATTAAGTAATTTCTAAAAGCCCTAGGCATTTAGATCTTTTAATATCTCTCATTCAGTGAGGAAAATAAACTCAGGGTCTTCTGCCAAGCAACTCATGCACAACAGCAGCAGATGTGGTTCAGATTTTCACCCTCTGGTTCTACTGACTTTGCACCCTACAATCTGCAGCCTTATCTTCAAAAAGCCCTACATCAATATGTGAGTGCACTAAAAACTCTTTGTATCAAACAGACTGGAAAGAAACTCATTATTTAAGAGTCGCTCGTTTGTGACACATTCGAACAAACAATAAAGGGCTGTTTCAATTTGCAAGTACATTTTTCTGTGGACCTCCTGATCAGTGGAATCATTCTTCAGGCTTGTAAATGCTCTCATTCCTCCCCCTCTCTGTTCTGCATTGGTATCTCCCACTCACATTGCAAAAGGCTGGAAATTTTGCACACTGCAACCTTTCTGTCGGTGAACATGAATATTTATTCAATGTTTGCATTTGCCCTCTCAGCCTCCTCCCTCTCTGTCTGTCAAAGTTCCTATTTTCTGTCATTTCTCTTTCATCTTCCTCTCCGTTGTTATCTCGCCTTCTCATTTGCCAGAGTTTATATCTATCCTACCAATATGTAATGTACAGAACAAGCAGGTATTATATCAGGCCCTCTGTCAATATGGAATTCTTGAGCTCATTTGTGTCTGGATGAGAAAGACGAAAAATGAATTTTTGTGTTGAATTCAAAGTTGAGGTTTGTTTGTCACTATCCACATGCAAGTTCTAAAGTCCACGTTAAGCTAAACATTATTAGGTACTGGCACAGTTTTGTCTTTAAAGGGGCGTTCTCTCAGTTGTAGGTTTGACATACCTGTAAGTGGATTTCTGCAGGGGAATTTCCACACGCTCCATGCTTCACTTCTGTTGCCTGAAAAAGCGTGGTAGCGCAGGCAGACATCTGTAGCCATAACAAAGTCTTAGTCAGAACAAAAGAATTTTTATGGGGAATGTGAGGTCGGATGGGTCTGTGTTGTATTTTGGAATAGATTCTTTAGTGACAGAAAAGTACAAGACTTATATTTATAAGGACCTTATCACTAGCCACTGTGTGAAAAGGAAACCTGATCATTTTTGGCTCACTAGTCTATCCGTAGTACTGGTGCCTTCAGGCAAACCGTATGCCTAAAATAAAGAATTTCTATGGCTTCTGATGAATTGGTGGATTTTTTAAATGCGATTTTGTAACATCTTGACACCTTAAAATATACATTTATTTAATGATGAATGTTATTTCCCAGATCCTATGGATGTATTTATTATGGTGGAAATTGGATTTTTGGTTATAAATGAATGTAAATCATATTTCTGCACTAAAGTGCCCCTGCAAAAGCGTGATAAGTAGCTCTCTTTCTGCCCTACAGCATTATCATGTGGTGGTGGGGGGTGGGGGTTCACCAGCTGTATATACCTGTATTATTCAGGTTTTAAATTATCTCTTGACTAGATTATTGCTACTCATTCCTCATTGGCTTGCTGTCATTACCCTTTGAGTTCATCCATAATGGTGTGGATCAAATTTGTCTCATATTGGCTTCTCATATAGATCCCACAATCAGATTAACAATGCTGTTGGTACATTTCATGCTCCAACTTTACACCTGAAGCCACCTTCTCATTCAAAAATTTAAAAAACCTTGGCATTTCTTTTGTCCAGTGAAAGTGAATGATAACCATGGGCAGTCAAGCTCTAAAAATGGCAAATCCTAATCATATGCACTTATTTGGTGCAATATCCTTCTGATGTTTTCTAAAGTCGGTAGCTTCTATTGCAAAACTGACAGACATTTTTTAACCAAAAAGAAAGAAAGAAAGGCATTTGTTCATTCAAAAAGTAAAAAATTCAGTCAACAAAGTTTAAACTTTCAAAACTTTGTCTCAAATTACATATCTAAGACACACTTTTTACACTTTTTGAAACCTTTCCTTGAATAAACTGTTGAAAAAGTTAAGAACTATAAGAACTAAGGACTACTACGCTTATCTAACCACACCTTACTACACAAACCTAACTCTATCCCATCCAAAAAACACACTCTTTATTATTATACATGTCATGTTCGTACTGGAACAGTACTATCGGCATTATGGTCATGCACTTTTTCACATACATCCTTTCTGTAAAATATATAGGAAATATGACATATTTAATTTTTTTTTTCTGATTATATCTGTTAGGAAACATAAAACTAAGCTTAAGTAAATCTTAAAAATGAAATGGTCGGTCAATCAGACCTTTTGGGATCTATGACTGAAGTAGCATGCAGTGTTACTGTGACAGCTTTTTGTCCACTATACTACCTTTCTCCTCTTGTTGAACTGGTGCTTATTGTTAGGAAAACGGCAGACTCAAGGGAATCCAATTGCAGCTTTATTTAGAGTAGTCAAACAGGCAGGGATCAACACCAGAAAACAGGGCAATGGAGAAAAGGCAGAGACAAACCAGATAACAAGCAATGGTCGGGGCAGGCGGCGAGAAGCAAGGTCCAATAAAAATCCAAGTCAAGGTAGGCAGAGAACAATCAGAAATGGGATACACAGTCCATGGTCAAGGTTATAAACAATCCACAGGGAGAAATGCTCAGAATTGACAGCCAGGAAAGTTAAGACTTCACACTGGTGTGGTGCGTAGAAGCGGTTTATATGTGTGTGGGTGAATGAGATGCAGGTGTGTGTGAATGAGATGCAGGTGTGTGTGAATGAGATGCAGGTGTGTGTAATCAGCACTGTGCAGGTGTATGGTGTATGGTGTAATCAGTCCAGGGAGGTGCATGCAGGGAAATGTAGTCCGTGATAACCCAGGGAGTGCTTGGTTAATCGTGACAGTTATCTTTCTGCTCTCCCGGAGAATGTGTTAATGTTTTTCAGAGCATGAGTAATGTCAAGAATGAGTAGGCGTTCTGACACGGCTGTTTTACTGAAATATTTTCAGTTCACTTTGTCAGTATTTTGCTTATCATTAAAGAAACAGAAACCTTCAGGTCGTTGGTTCACTTTGTGGAAGTAAATGGTGACCAGGGGCTGTCAAGTTATAGAAATGACAAAATACAGCATTTATTTTAATTTTTTGGAGTTTGAAAAGTCAAGTCACCTTTATTTATAGCACCTTATACAATACATGGTTTCAGAGCAGCGTCACAGTAATAAACAGGTAAATAACGATTAATAATGTAAACTTCATCAAAGTGATTATTCAGCTGAAGTCAGTTCAATGTTGACTCAGTTTAGTTCAATAATTGGGCCTCATCTATTATGAAATGAGTTCAATTCAGCCATAAAAGCAGAAGACAATAATGTAATTATTCATCTTAATTCAGTTCATAGTTAATTCAATTCAGCTCAATAACAGTGTTGATGTTGCAAAATTTGTCAATTATACAAAGACAAATCAGCTATAAAGCAGCTCTGCAGAAAATGGGTAATGGAGTGCAAATGATGACAGAATTTTAGTTTTTAGGCGAACTATCCCTTTAATATTACTGAAACAGAGAATGAGGGGTATGCTGGGATGATGGAGATTTGAGATATGAGCCCTATTATATCAGACTTATGGGACTGAGAGAATCCACAAGGAATAGCCAGACAGACAGAGAATGTGCTGCGAGAGACAGAAAAGCAGGAAGTGGGTTGATAAGAATCATTTTATCAGTATTAGTGTTATTGTTCATGACATTTGTAGTTGTCATGGGTGGATCTTACATTTATCCATTCATCCAGTTTACATTATTTATAAGGCAATGCCAATGAGGCATAACACACATTTACACAGTCAGGTCCAACATCATGATCTGTGTTAATTTCTTAAAGGAGACCAATTATGCCCCTTTTTAGATGTAATATAAGTCTCAGGTGTCCCCAGAATGTGTCTGTGAAGTTTCAGCTTAAAATACCCCACATATCATTTATTATACCATGTTGTTCATTTTTGAGTAGAAGGAAAAACATGCTGTTTTTGTGCATGTATCTTTAATTGCAAATGAGATGTTGCTCCCCACCTTGTTTAGAAGAGAAGCCTTCACAGCTCGTGCCTCAAATATACTCTGCCAAAAACTAAGACATCTGTTTGGTTTTGATTATCATCTCAATCACGGTCACGCTCACATGACATTGCATTTCTTTATCATCATGAAAGTTTATTATCTGCATGCGTTTTAAAGCTAGTCTAAACTTCAGACTGACATTCTGAGCGCACACATCCAAAGCACTCTCTCAGAAAGCTGGATATCAGACGGCGCGTACCGTGGGTATTAAACTAAGTTCTCTTTCATGTCTTTTTGCACTTAAACTGTCAAATAAACAAGGTTATGTCAAAAACACATAAAGTTCACATAAGTACAGTCAGTAATGCCAGTGAATGTAAACAGCAGGGAAAGAAATCGCATATGTAGCCTATAGATCGATGTATTAAAGTGAAAGCATTGTACTCCTAATGCTATATATGCTGTTAATATGAATTAAACAACAAAAGAAAAACAGAAAATCACTCACTTGTTTGAATAACTTTAGAAGCTTTAATAACAATACATTTCTTGAATGCTGCTCTTAAAAGCTCTGGCAAGGAGATAAACATGCAGACTGTTTACAGCTCACTCAGGGCGGGGTCTATGCTAATAGGGTAGCGTCGTGAGCAGTCGTGGGCGGGGCCTAAGCAAAGTGACATCACATAGAATCTGCAAAAGGCCTGTTCTGAGACACTGCTTAAGATTTATGGGGATTAAAATAGAGGAGTGGTTGGATTTTTATATGGGGTGGTTGTGTACACACACTGCCGACATTTATGTTCAAACACCATGTAAAAGTGAATTTTGCATAATAGGTCCCCTTTAAAGTTTTTTATTTATTTTTTATTAATCATTATTTATTTTTATTTTTTTTATAATTTAGAGTTATTTAATTATATTTACTAACAATCTGTTGTGTGTAGTTGGTGGAATTTAATTTCACTATTAAAGTGTAAAGCGGAAACTTATGCGAACCTGTAAATTCCCATTTTGCACATTGAGGTCTGAATGAATGTGAAAGCAGAAATACGTTCCACTTCTGTGACACTAGTAACCTCTAAAATGACCATAGGCTACTCGTCTTTGATAGTGAGAGATAAAAAGAAGTGAACTGGCTACAGAAAAACTACCTTAACTTCCTGTTTCAATAAGAACTACGTGAACACAGCACCGCTGAGCTCATTAAGTGATTCGGGGTCTATAAGAGCCAGGAGTGATGCATTCTTGTGTCATACAATGTGCCAGGAAGGAAGGCTGTCTCTCACTTCATTATAATAACATAGCAGGAATTATGTCATCATATCCCCACTACAAACTCAAATGCCATCAAAAACACCTACTTTATGAATCAGACAGTTCTTTTGACTGCTATGGATACTTACACTCAGATTTTAAAATCCCTTGACATTTTTCAGTGTAAGTGTAATTATGTGGAAGGAACAAATTGCTATGTAACTGAAATATTGTAGCTTCGGCTCCCACCTCATTCACACGCTTAGAAAGAGAATTAAGTTTTGTTTATGAAGTTTGTAAAATAAAATGAGTCACTGGCACCTGTAACAGTAATATATTTAAACATCCACACCCCGAAACACATTTGTTGCTTTTACAGTGAAAGTCAGTTCAAGTCTTTACAAGCTGAGTGAAACACACAGTCCAGCTGAAGTTTATGTTTCTCAGTTAGTTCCTCAGGGGCATTTTTTTAGCTCTACATATTACAGTGTAAATGTTTGTGGTGGAGGAGTTACATGGCCAGTGCTACTGAGTCCGTGTTACAGGGTCCACCCTTTCACACACTGGCCTGTTTGAGTGGCAGATCAGCTTCTTCCTACAGCTCTCTTAGCCTGACGCTTTCTTCAAATAAGACCATGTATGGTCAGGGACCAAGTCGAGAGTGGATGGGAGGAGGGACAGCTGGGAACAGTCAAGGCCCCAATGGTAAAATTAACTTGAGAGCAAGTATTTATTTTAAGGACCAGCATAATCAGAGCTGTAAAAGAATGAAAATCAGTGAGAGGCCAGAGTAATATTTAAGACTTATAGACTTTCACTATGAACAAATGGGTCAGCCAGACTGTATTTCTGTAATATCAACTTTATGAGGTTGTCCAAAACCTTAGTAGGCTATAGAGTATAGGCAATATTCAGATGTCGTACATCAACTGAGATTCTAAAAAACAAACAAACATAGAACTGTAACCCCTTTTTAAATGTGCTATAGCAGTGCAACAAAACTATAAAGACAAGTCAAAGAAAAATGGCAACATGGTATAGGCTATACTGTGTCTGGGAATATATTTATGGTGCATTTTTGCACACTTAAATAGCAGAATTTAACAGAAATATAGGCTAGTTCTTTATCATATTCAGTAGGCCTGTAAAGTAGCCTAGGCCTATGTGAATTCGGATAGGCTGGCAGCTACTCACACTAAGTCACCTTTTTCCTCAGAGGAAATAAGTAGCCTACATTTCTTCAAAATTACTTGCAAGGGCATGTGACGCATTCCTTAACCATATTGGTATAAACGGAAAAGTTTAAGCAGATTCTAATGAGCTCCTGCATATTGTATAGGCTATAGGGTAGCTTACATGTTGTGGACCCATTTCACTGACTGATGATGCTTTTCCACAGTTGTTAACATCTGAATGTATTTATAACAATATAATGTGCATTATCACTTTGCCTTTCAATTACTAAAAAAACTGCTAAGAGTGTGTAGGCTATCAAATAGGCTACCTACAATGACTGAGGGAGTGGCGATAAATAAATAAATAAAAAGGTTGTCATTAACTTCAACATTGCAGCTGTAAAGACTGGCACACGGGCTTACGCGACTGTTTGATTTGCAAGGTAGACAGCTGCGTTGATTATAATGGAGTGTTCTAGTAGTTGTCGCTCTTGCAGCGTAGCTGATTCCAATCAATGAATAAACTCCGCTTCGGGTTTTCAGTTTCACTCGTTGATTCAGTGCAGTGGCGCTGTACTGTCACGCTGTACTGTATCATGTTTCCGTCCTCGCCTCCTCCTCTTGCCGCCATTTCACATAATCGAGATTTTCGCTTACCGTCCGTGTCATGGTGGAACAGAGTACTGCAATAATGAGTCTACGCTGTAGCCTATAGGGTAGTTAATAATACCAGTGTAATATTATGTCGACGTTGTGCCAGGCTCTACGTTCCTTTGCGGTTTTTTGTTTTTGTTTGTTTGTTTTCTCTTTAGATATATTGTAGGATATATATCTTTATATGATGTTATACTAGCTCTTTAATCTTATTAATACATTATTTTCCTTAATCATAAAATAATATGTTTTATTTATTTGGGTGGGGTTTTTTTCTTCTTCTTTTCTGCCAAATAGCACCATACTATTTATTCTCACAATAACCTGTTAACTACCACTATCATCAAACAAAGGAATTAACAAAATGGCAAAAAAAGATTCTGAACGTTCTTTGCACTGTTTGAAGGTTCCATATTATGTATTTAACGGTAGTAACAATATATTGGTGAAACTGTGTTTATAGTAAGCTTTTGTAAGAGATTAAAGTGGCTCGTTGTGGCTGCTGGTTGATGCTGCATATGGGATCTTGGCATCACTTCTTGTGAGCTACATTCCATGACTATTTATAGAGTGGGTTTATTTCCCCCTGTTGGCACAAATCTGATACAACATAACTTAAAAAAATATTTATTCTAAACAATTCCACATTTTACGTACATTAATCGTGTATGTATGTGTGTGTGTGTGTGAGTGTGTGTGTGTGTGTGTGTGTTATATATATATATATATATATATATATATATATATATATATATATATATATATATATATATATATATATATATATATATATATATATATCTTTCTTTTTTTTTTCTTTCTTTTTTTTTACATTATAAAGCTGAAGTAGGCTGTATCATGAGATGTCAGCATTAAGAGGCTGCTTTTAGTCCCTCTAGAGGTCATGAAGGCCCCTGCACATAGTCTTGCAAACTCCATGCAAATACTTATTCATGGAACATTTTTGGCATACAGTTCTACTAAGAATAATATCTGGACAATTTTCAATGCTTCTTTAGAGAAGTGTTACCAAACGTAATGTGTTAATAAGTAACATTTTGTAAACATGCCATTGAGCAGAGCATGCTGGTTACAGTATTTTAGTTATGCTGCAGTAATTGAAGTATATAAACATCAACACTTTGTATTTAATCAGCTTATAACTGGATAAATAAAATAAATACTATAAAGCCTATTTGAGCACTAAACATGTCTTTACAAATTGATAATGCCTAAATAATAAAAACAACGAAAGGTTTTCCTGGGAATTTACCAGTGATCTTTTCACAGCCTATAAGTGGCATTTGAATTGTGCCTCAATGTTATGTGAATATTTGTAATATTAAAGACCATTTTGGTCAGTTGGACAGTTTGTTTGCTTGTTTTTGCTTATATTTATGATCACACAATTGCCGTCATATAGAGCAGTTCAAATTGATTTGAGAAATATTTTTAATTTCAAGTCGTCAGGAAATAGCCTACCCAATGCAGTTTCTAAAAGTGTCCACTAGATGGCAGCAAATAATTAGTTTCCTCCAACTCTTCCTTCGCTTGTATAGGAAATGAAAAGGTATTGTTATGCTAAAATCTATTAGGCCTATATATAGCACTTAACATGATTGACTAAATGTACACCATCTTATGTTATGATATTACACATATATAACATATAGGCCTAGATTTATATGCTGAACTACACACTAGTGCCTTTTAGTCTGTTTCTAATGGAACATCAAAAGACAACTGAGATGGGTCCATACATCCATCATCCGATTTGTGTTTATGGCTTTTTGCACATCAGCACAATCCATCACATTTTGTTGCTTAGTTTAAAGTGCCATTGACTATAGTTTCCGTGAACCACCTCTGTATATGAAGGCATTCTGTTATGTATTATGTTAACATGTATCAATTACACAAAAATGTAAATTCTGCATGACATTTTATAGAACTGAATGAATAGTTAAAGCAAACATTTTCAGTATTTATGACGGATTGTGAGAATGGCACAGCTGTGGACACCATGTGGTGTATGAATTATTAATACAGTTCTGATGTTTCATGCATTTTAGAGACTTCCCACACACTTTAAATGTACTATGGGAACAAAGATGACATTGAATCTGAGAATGATATGGTCCTTAAGTTTCAGTGGTAATTTGAAGTGTCTGTGTAATATATATATATATGTTATATAGGTGTGTGTGTGTGTGTGTGTGTGTGTGTGTGTGTGTGTGTGTGTGTGTGTGTGTGTGTGTGTGTGTGTGTGTGTGTGTGTGAGTGTGTGTGTGTGTGTGTGTGTGTGTGTGTGTGTGTGTGTGTGTGTGTGTGTGTGTGTGTGTGTGTGTGTGTGTGTGTGTGTGTGTGTGTGTGTGTGTGTGTGTGTGTGTGTGTAAAGTTCAGAAGAACAGCATTTATTCAAAAACTAGTTTCTTTAACTGTCTAAATGTGTTTCACTCAAATTTCAAAATAATAAATACATATTACACATAAACACGTACCAATATAACACAAAATAGTTCTAAATAAACATCGTCTTTCTTTTTTCTTTCTTTCTTTCTTTCTTCTGTCTGTCTGTGATTATTGCACTTCTTGGACAAGTTTGACATTTTGCTTAGTGGTCACAAGGTAATTTACTTAAGCAAGAAAGACAATTAGAGAGGGGGGGTTGCGTTGAGGTTAATGGATCCAAATAGCCTTTTCCACATCTCACTGTTGTATCAGGTTTCATACTTTTCATAGTTCAATGTCATCACAGAACATATGGCAGAATAGGGAATATTACAGATCTGACCACTAGGTGATGTCAGAGCACTTGAAATAGGAATCTGGTTACTATGGGATTCTAGGCTATCCTGCTACCTTTGCCGTCATGTGTTTCGGAAAGTAGACAGCCTGCCCTATATTCCATAACTTGAGCGGACATCAAATAGGCCTACAGGAGCGCCATCCAGACTCGGCAGCACCTGAAGCACAGAGAGTCTGGCTTTATTTGTCTATGGTTCAAGTAAAGGTCATTAAGCAATGCAGGCCTTTGATACTTCAGTAGATGCAATTTCTGGTTTGTATGAGGTCAGTCAGCCCTGTAGATGAACAAATATGACCAGTCATTCTGGGAAGGTGGGTAAGGTGGCATCTGACCCGATCACTGTGGAAAAATAGCAATCGTTTTCTTACATTTGAGTCTACCCTCATAGGTTTCTGTGATGTTTAAGGCTTGAGGGAGAGAATCTTTCATCGTGACAGTTATGTCCACACGAAGGCACCATCGACTCAGTCCCTGGGGACCTTTTGCATGTTGACATGCCTTAACTCCTTTCAAGTGCTGAGATATACGTGTTAAGACAAGGCCCACAGTGGTTTCAGCATTCCAAGCATAAGTAAGACATATACAACAGTTTAAAATAAAAAGTACATATTTCTGCTGTTCTTGACAAGCCTTTAATCGGGGTAAGTATTATTAGATGCATGCTTTTCTGGTCAAGTAGCCTACTTTATTTAAAAAAACATATTTTTCAAGGTAAAAAGTTTAATAATAAAATGATATATTTATTTATTAATAAGTTTTTCTTTTCAATAATTTGATTCTTTTAATAAGGCTTTTTTTTTTCTTTGACATTATGATAGTTGTATCGCCCTGACATGTTTTGTCTTGTCTATGATGCACAATTCGTTTTAATACACAAATTAAAACATCCTGCTCATTGAAGAGTATTTAAGTCATTTAAGTGTGAATTTCAGTTTTAAAAGTTTAGGGTCGGTAAGATTTTTTAATGTTTTTGATAGAAGTCTCTTATGCTCACAAAGGCTATATTATTAGATCACATGTACAGTAAAAACATTAATATTGTGAAATATTATTACAATTTAAAATAACTGTTTTCTATTTGAATATATTTTTAAAATGTAATTTATTCCTGTGAATGCAAAGCTGCTTTTTCAGAAGCCATTACGCCGGTCTTCAGTGTCAGATGATCTTTCTGAAATCATTCTATGTTTATTTGCTGATCATGAAACATTATTCTTATTAATTATTCATATGAATGTTAAAAATGGTTGTTCTGCTTATTGTTTTGGTGGAAACCATGACATTTCTTTTCAGGATTCTTTGATGAATTGAAAGTTTAAAAGACATAATTTATTTGAAATATAAATATTTTGTAACATTATAATTTACCGTCACTTTTGATCAATTTGATGTGTTCTTGCTAAATAAAAGTATGTAAAAGAGAAGCTAGCCTATATGTAAAAGAGAAAACAGTTATCCAGTTGTAGATGACCCAAATACCCCAAAAAAACACAATTTCACCACAAATATCCTTAGATAAACAGTTTTTATTTTTGAATTCCTAACATCTTTTCATCAGTTCCTAACATCAGTTTTGTCAGTCTCGCCTGGTGTATTTAATCTACACACTTTAACTTACCAGTTAACACATGTTATGCTGCTGGGTCAAAAGGCCTCTTCTTCACTGTTTGTTTATATGTGGGGAAGTAAGTTGTTTTTGTAAGTCCCCACTGGGATTGGGTTATACCTTTAGAGGTTGGGTTCAGCAGAGGATTGTATAAACCATGAAAGGCATACAGAGAAATCAGTACATTAAATTACTAAATTTCTAAAGGATGCTTATATTGTGCTAAAACGTAGTTTTTTTTAATAAGAAAGTTTTTTCTTGGTTCATGTGAATGTAAGAGGAACATTCCATTCTATCATTTTGAAAATGTTCTGTAAACATTGCTTCTGAATGTTTTCTGGACGTCCAAAAAGAACGTTTTTTCTTGGTTTTCCTCAAAACATTCCCCTGGGAACATTGCTTATTCTTCCATCCATTCTTCCCCTCTCTAGGGTCAAGAGGTTGCTGGAGCCTATCCCATCATCTCGAGCCACAGATGGGGGTCCATCGCAGGGCTCAATTTACTATCACCAATTTACCTATGCATGCTGCATGTCTTTGAATTGAGGGGTCAACTGAAGTACCTGAAGGAAACCCACACTGACACAGGGAGAACATGGAAACTCTGCACAGAAAGGCCTTTTGGCTCAGCCGGGACTCTTCTTGCTGTGAGGTGACAGTGCTACCCACTGAGCCACTGTGCTGCGATGTCATACCTTCCAGTCATATGTATTTCCATACCATGCATGAAATATCTGAAATACAAGAATAACAGAAAAAGACTTTACTTTAAAGGGGCATTCGGCAACTCTAGCTATTTCTTCGCTGATTTTCACTTTTGTTGTCGCATGTTTTGTCAACGAGCTCCCTCTACAGCTGTGAGGCGTATATTTCACAACAATGTCGTAAGAAAACTCACTTGCGCACTACCGCTTTCTACCGCTGCTCATGTGCATTTGTTATTATCGGATCCGGCCAACTTTATCGTGTGTCTACCGAGGTGGGTAATACATCATACACATTGAGGGCGGCGTGTGTGTTTATGTCGAATTGCCGTAAAGCAGTTTGTGTTTCTCGCTCATTCTCGCTTCTCGCGAAACTTCCTATGTCCAACTTACCGGGACGTTAATCCTCATGTTGCAAGGTTAGTTTTCCGCCTAGGAACGTTGGGGGGAGCGGGAAGAGTCACCATTCTCACCGGAACAGGTTATTAAACCATCCAAATGATTTCTAAACGGTTTTATTAAGTTGAAATAGTTGCCGAATGCCCCTTTAATGCCGGGGACACACTTAACAACTGTAAGGCCGATTATGAATGTAATTTGATACTTGCAACTGATCATGCCCAAACACGCCAAGTCACTGACAGTTGTGTTCAGTCTGTGTTCACAGTCGGTGTTTAAAATCTGCTGCAGTCGTTGGAAACGGTCTGTAAGTGTGTTCAGTTCAGTCTTAGAATGTTTCAGAATCAGAATCAGAATCAGAATCAGAAAGAGCTTTATTGCCAAGTGTGCTTGCACACACAAGGAATTTGTTTTTGGTACTGGGGCTTCCAGTGGACATATACAAATACAAATACAACAAGAAACATAATACTACAAATTATAAGAATAAAAAATTAAAATATAAATATATGAGAATTAAAGTATCACAGTTGGGTTTAGTCAGAATAGACATTTTCAGATTTACAGATTATGAACATATTTACAGTGTTTTGAATATTATAAATAAATAAATCTACATATAAGTATCACCTGAGTTGTAGGCTATTGCACTAATATTGCACTAATTGTTTCAGCTAGTCGTTAAGTGTGTCCCTGGCTCCATGTTTTGGACTGTACTTCCCAGAGACTCTTACACAGTTTAGTAGGCTACTATAGTAAAATGTGAATCTTAAGCCGGGGAGATGTATTTCGAGATGTATAGCCTATACTAATAACATTGTTATTGTTAATGTTAATGTTTAAGAACATTTGGACATCCTAATATTTACATAACTTTTAATGAACGTTAGTGAAAATTATGAGAACATTCCCATTCTGGGATGTTGCACCACTAAAGCGCTTGCTTTACCTCATAAATTACCTCTAATAGTGAGGGAACCACATAACAATTTAGAGCTGTTAAATGTTCCATTATGATTCATTAACTGGAAGCTGGCTGGATGGATTTTGTTTTTAGGAGATATCACAGCTCTGTTATCTCCAATGTTCCTGTGTTTTCTCATAAAGCATGGGACTAATGGACCCATGTGAGTCCCAATACACATTTACTGTGACTATATCATCAAAATCCTCTCAGAAAACCTCTTCTGGTGATCGCTGTTAGTCGTCTAAGTATATTGATGCATTTGGTGATGTTATGAGTCTGTGGGGAAACTGGTCTGACTTGAAACACTATGCACTATGGATTCTGCACTGAATGTAACCTAATCTTATTTTCAAAGCAGTATAGGAGTAATGTAAAAGGTTAAATTGTGATCAAACAATTTATTTTATTTGTTTCTAATCCCCTTAATCAATGCTTATTGTAGTTCCTAAAACAATTCCTAAAAATCTTAAAAGAGCCTTTGTGATGGGAGGGAAAATCACATTTCTTTCTTTCTTTTTTTTTTCTTTTTTCTGTTTTGCATTCTGACGAGAAACTTTGTATTGAAAAATTGCAAATTTGCAATTCTATTGAAAAATCTTTTTCAATGCTTTTGCATTCCCCCGCAAAACTTTGCATTCACTTTCAGAACACAAACTTTCTCGGGGGAATGCAAAACATATGAAAGAATGCAAAAGCATTAAAATATATATTTTTTTCCATCACCAAAATTGGATTTGTGTTTATCAATCCCCCTCTCCCCTTTTTTTCAGTTTTTTTTTATTTTAATTTATTTTAATTTATTATTTACAAAGCTGTATTTATTGTGTTATCTGCCATCAGGTGATTCATTCTCATTTAAGTAAAATTTCAACAGAAACAGAACAGCTTGTGGGGGAAGCTATTTATCAAATAGTACTTCTTAAAATACACTAATCTTCAAAAATTCGGGGTTTGGTAAGAATTTTGATGTTTTTGAAACTTTTGCTCACCAATACTGCATTTATTTGAAAACAAATACAATAAAACAGTAATGTAAAATTAATTTGAATATAAAAAAATATCATTTGGCCTATAATTTGAAATAACTGTTTTCTGTTTTATATTTTAAAATGTAATTTAGCTGATTTTTTAGCATCATTACTCCAGTTTTCAGTCACATGATCCTTCAGAAATCATTCTAATAAGCTGATTTGCTGCTCATCAAATATTTCTCATTATTATCAATGTTGAAAACAATTGTGCTGCTTAATATTTTTTATGGGGACAGTGACAGTTTTTTCAGAATTCTTAAAAAATAAAATACAATTTTTAAATTAATTATTTGAAATATGATATTTGCCTTCATAGTACCGCATAAGTGTTTTAATGAGCCATTTCAGAGTATTAAGTGTATTCATTCTTATTTCTCAGATATATTCGTTTTAATGGAAGTTTATCCTTGCTTCTTAGTAAATATACTTTCTCCTCTCTCGAATGTGGCTGTTAGGTCAGATCCACAAAGGACAATTCAGTTTCCCTTCAAATGAACAAATACTATAACACAGGAACAATGTTCTAGTCATGTACCAGAGAGGAGGAAGTGAAGAAAACAAAGCACCTTTATCTGTTCCAAATGAGCAGCCCTCCCACTGAAACTGTCTCTGAGCTCACTGCATTGCCTTACATCATCTATGTGTGTGATGTCACATTAGATGCATGACCTCAGGATAAAATGAATGACCTGATCCACTCACAGAATAATCTATACACTGAAAAAAAAATTGGAGTAGGATTTACTTGAAAAAAGCTATAGGCAACTTTTTTCACTCAGAAAATGTTAGTAAATTTACAAAGATTTGCCAAGTAAAAACCTAAACATATTTATCAGTAGCTTTAATTAGAAATCTTTAAGCTAAATTTACTTGGAATATGGAATTAAGTAAACTTTACTTAACCTAGTTAAGTGAAAGTAACAAAGAAAATAAGTAATTTTAACTTGGCTAGTAAAAGGTTGATTTAGTTGAAATTTCCTTTGCCTTTGCATTACATTTCACTAAAACAATAATATTGAATTTTATTAGTCATTTGTAGTATGTCCATTACTTAGATAATCTAAGTAATTTATATTACATTATGTCAGATGTTAAGTATCATGTGAATGCAAAGACCTCAATACTTGGTAGACAATACACAATGGCGGTAACATTTGATGGGTCGTTTTTGTGTTTGAATGTGTCATTTTGAGCAAAAAATTTACTCGAAATGTCACAAAATGGCAAGTTACTAATACTGACAACAAAAATCAATGATAAAACAGTAGAGCCCGACCGATATGGATTTTTGGGGGCCGATGCCGATACCGATATTAGGGAGTAAAAAAAGCCAGATATCGATATATCGGCCGATATTATTTATGTGTATATTATAATACAGTAGCAATATTATTTATGTGTATTATAGTACAGTATACCAGTCAAAAGTTTGGACACTTTCCTATTGGTGTGTACAAACTTTTGATGGGTACTTTACACAGTAGCTATAAACAGAATAAATATATTTTATAAACACGTTTTGCAATGATCACTCAAATGTGGTCATCAAACACTTGTGTGACACAGATATGTAATGGAGGCAGGGAAATGATAGAATGAGAATTATACAGTTGAGCTGTAACCAAACTAGTTTGCATTGCATGTTATATTATATTATATTATATTATATTATAAATACTGTTGCATAATCTTCACTAACGACTTTGTCTTTTAATTTAGTCATAACTTGTATCAATAAATATATAAAAAGTGTCACTGACAAAACCTTATTATCTTCTATTTTTACTCTTAATTCCTCTAATCTCTACCAGTGGAGGAAGAACTCAGATCTTTTTACTAAAGTAAAATTAATAATATCATAATGAAAACATTTTTAATTACATATGTTCAGTACTTTTATACTATTTTAAATAATTAGTAAGCAAAATGTACTAAACGTGAAACTAGGCTACTCTTAATGCAAAATGGCCCTATATAAAGTGTTATAATTATATACATTTTTGGAATATTGCTTGATGTTGTAACGTAGCGTTATAGGCAGAATGAGCTTTAACACTGTGTCTACACACCGGACGCGGCCGTTACTGCTCGCGTCGCAACAGCTGTTTACCCGAGACAAAGCAGAATCAGTTTACTGTCGGAGATCGCTCGCGCCACGCATTTTAATCAATGTTTCATCAACCAATTGCCTTAATAAATAAGAAGTAAATATAGCAGACAATATAATAAGGACTTCTCAGCTGTGCGCTTGCAATAGTCACAAGCTCACACAATACGTGACAGAGGCTTGTAGCAGAGAAATCAATTCTCTGAATTCGATGCGCAAATCACAAGTAGGCTACTACCCACCGGATGAAGAAGGGTTGGCTCTCAGTCTCCACAGGCTACATAAAATATTCATTTTATTTTATTTTTCGTGTTCGCATTTATGAGGAAAAAACAATGTTACAGACTGGACAGTTCAGCACTACGGACGTGAGCGATCTGAAAGCGACACTAAAATATGCTTTGAAACTTTCACATAGACATCAAACAGAACGCACAAAACCTTTCGTTTCAAAGTGAATTTCGTTTTGTATTAATTGTATCTTAATTTTAATCAATGTTTCATCAACCAATTGCCTGGATTTAATATATAAGAAGTAGATAGCAGACGATAGAAAATCTCGACACGGAGGCGCCTGCGGGTGAACTGGAGCTCATCTCATGAACCGAAACCGAAAAATTGAAATATATCTATATTGAAATGTCTACTTTTAAACAGAACAATTCAAAACGAAAGACAGACAGACTCATGTAATGGTATGAAATGTGCATTTCTCTCTGGCACGCGTTCACTGAAGATCGCGAGTCAGCATCGTCAACTTCATCTTTGGCTGACACTGACTGAAAACACTTGTTTGTTAATAAACAATTAAAATGTCTCCTTGTTATATTTGTTGTATTCATAATCATTACTTTTGCCAGTTCTTGTGACAGCTTTTAGGTGCTTTATTGGCAGCGCCACCCTTACATGAATCACCGCAAAAATGAACCTCATTAATTATTCAAGGTCCAGTGCATGATGGGAACCCCATCAGTATCAGAAAAGTTGAGTAATTTTTACTTAATTTTATTGAGTTGATATTTACACTTTCATTTCTACTCGCTTGAATTAAGTACTGATATGGAATTTACTTAGTTTTTTTAATTCTTGCCTGAACTAACTTTTTCATGTAAATTACATAGTTTTTTTTTCAGTAGTATTTACTTCACAAAAAAATCATTTTTTACAGTGTCCGTTTTGGATCACATAGTTTTCATCACAATCATTTGTAAAGCCCACAGAAATGTTTGACTAATGTTTTATTCAGTCAAAAACACAAAACAAAAACAACAACACACACATACATCTCGAGTTTGCATTTAAAATATTTCGATTTATAATCCAGCATATTTGCAGTTTATACATTTTTATAGGGAATGAAATAATGTGCAATCTGTTTTGGAATTGCAGCTTTGGCCTAAAATGCCCTCATTCGCTGCACTAAAAATAAAATCACGCAGTGAGGTCTGAGCAGCAAGTGTGTGTGTGATTTAGGGGCACTGCATGAGTTAGTCAACCTGTCAGTGAAGCTGTGATCACACTGATTTAGAGAAGCTCGGTTGTCAGGCTGGAAATAAAGCTCTGACCCTCTTGTTGTGTGGCTAGCTACCGCTTCTGGAAATCTATTGTATTTCTTACCTCTTATTCTTCTGTTAGCCAGTCAATATGCTGGAGCGTCATGTAATGTGTTGAAGGGAAAGAGGTTTATGGCACCAGATTTTCCTCTGCCATTCCACTTTTGCAGTCAGGAGTGTCCATAGTGAATTCTGTCTTGCTTGAAATATGCCCAGGGGCCCATCAGGCTTTGTTAGGAAGCTACAGCTGCTGATATGGATAAGCTGTAATCCAATTCTCAGGGTTAGGTGGGACCCCCCAAGACTCCCAGAACTGTCCTATTATAATAGCACTGATGAGGTAATCGGAGATAAATTTAGAGCTGAATGATTTGGTGGGTGAGAGCAGAAGAGATGAGAGAAAAAGAGAGAGAGGGAGATATTTAGAAATAATTAGAGAGGACCACTTGTCTTTTGTCATGCCAAAGATATAGAGCGATAACCTAAATAACCCACTTTACACTGCATTGTTTGTACCAGACACTTTCTGTCAGTATTTCTGTTAAGGTTCATCGAGGTAACGTTTTTGTGGTATGCAAATCTGATAAATGAATGCTTATGTTTTGTCAATATTCCATCGGATATGGATCAGTTGCTATGAGAATTAAAATCCAGTTCAGTTCCTGAATTTTGAACTGCATATAAATTGCATGGTAAAATTCAGATTTGAAATTAATGTGATAATTCCATAGACTGTAAAAAAATGGGATAATTCACACAAAAAAATGTGTCATCATTTACCCACCCTCGTTTCGTTCCACACCTGTATGACTTTCTTTCTTCTGTGGAACATAAATTAAGATATTGTGAGAAATCTCTCCTTTTCTTTTTACAATGGAAGTCAATGGTAACCAAAACTGTTAGGTTTCTTCAAAATATATTTATTTATTTATAAGTTTATGAAGTTTAAAGGTTTTATATGCCTTACAGACTGACAGATTTATGGATAGGGGTGGAGGAAATGCCATTATCTGTTGAATTTCCATGGGTTTTAATTCAGCAAATTCCACTTCGAATTCCATTTCAGCTTCCTGTGATGCAGAATCTATTCATTTTAAGTTTCAGCTCATGAACTGAAAGGGAGCCGATTCTTAAATTCTGAATGTTGTCCAGCCATGGTTGCTATGGCTACCTCCTTTACAAACATTACTTCTGTTCATGAACATCCATTTTATGCTAACATGTAATCTGACTTTTATGATTACTGAAATATTTGTCAGCTGATCACATCTTCTACTCGGAGAGTATACTGTTCCACATGGACACTATTGTGATGAAGCTGTTGGCACTGGTTACTGTGACATCATTTCCCCACTGAACAAGAGTACTATCCTCCTCCTGGGCCACCTTATACCATCATTACTGCTGGAAATTGAAAAGTATGATGTAATACAGGCTAATAGTCACACAACCCATCTTGTTGTGCTAAAATACAAACGGATGGAGTACACTGACAGATGATGGATGAACCGGATTCTAATTCATATTAAAATCTGACTCCCTTCAAGTCCTTTGTGCTTTTAACATCTACAAGCGGTGTCAATCTGTGTGAGATCTTAAATAAAAATGCACACCATTGCTTGTATCATCCCAGCTAACAAAATATATATGATCTAAGAATGTTTATCTAACATTCCTATTTAGTTATGGAAGCATTGTTTCTTGAATGTTCTCTGAATGTTCAAAACGTCTATTTTTTTTTAAGTTTTTTTAGTCATGTGACCGTTAAGGATGTTTTGCAAACATTATGGTAATGTTACTTTTGAATGCTCTCTGAACTTTCTGAAACAAGTAGTATTTTTTTTTTTTTTTAAGTTAGACGAATGTCCAACTAAAATGTCCAACTAAAACCTTCCATGAACAATGTATACATAAATATTGTTTTTGTGCTATGATTCTGAGGACATTATTAAAGACCAGTGAAGAGTGAACGTTCTAATAACGTTACTGGAAGAACTTTGAGAGAACCTTGCCAGAACGTTAGTTCTGAGAACGTTCCCTGTTAGCTGGGATGTGATTCCCTTTGTCATGTGAAATGTATGTGAGAACATGCCTTCATGTTCTACAAGCTCCACTGCTTCCGCCACTCAAGTGGCATAGTTATTCTTCTTTTTTTTCTTTTTTCTGGCTGACTAGCCACATGCCGTTAGGTTAAGTGCAATCTGTTGTTTGCTCACACTCCTTTCAGGGTCAGAAGAGCGCAGCCCTGTTAGTATCACTTCACATAGCTGCTCAGACACGCCATCACACATGTAACCTATAGTGCAAACATGTGGTTTATCCCCTCTAGAGAGAATGCCTGCACAGAGCAAGTGTGTACAAGTGATTGTGTTCACAGGACTGATTTTCTTGCACCTTGTACCCGGAGTTACCAAGGAGACGAGCAGCTAGTGTTCGCAGACCTTCAGATCATGCTGCTATCATCCCCCACACATCATATATGAAACTGTTAACTGTTCATTGAGACTTATGAGATTTATTTATTTATTTATTTACACAATGATTCATTTGGTCCTATGTGTGAAATTGTGCTTACAGTATTGACCTATTTGTTCAATAATCATCATAACCTCCAATCGTGTTACCTAACCAATATGATCTTGATAAAAGTATACAAGTGTAGCCCAATGAAGTAATGCAGGCTTTTTTTTAACCTCTTTTGACCCTGAAAAATTAATTTAATTGCTGTAACCCAATAGGTTGATTCTGTATTTTTAAGGGTTGCACTTTGTTTTGCAGTCCTGTTCCTCATGTACATGCTATGTACTTATTATAGTTTTACAATACTGGGTAATAACTAGTACTAACCCTGAACCTACTCCTAAACCTATAATATTAACCCTTATATTAACCAGCACTTTCTTAGGTATGTACACTGTAAGTACATGTAAGTGTGCATACTGTAAAATAAGTTGCAACCTTATTAAGTAATATATTTGAATGAAACACAATTTAAATGTTACCACAAAAAGCATTTTTAGGTTATTAGACAAAATAATTTTGGTGTAGCACAAAATGCTAAAAATGCTTATTTGGCATATTTTATGTCAAAATAAAAAAATTTGAGAGAGTGATTTTCTTTAGTGATTTGACTTTCACTTTTACATCAATATTATGTAACATTTCTTTAGGTTATTATAATTTTTGTTGTTGTTTTTTGTACTGTAAAATAAGTTGCAACCTTATTAAGTAATATATTTGAATGAAACACAATTTAAATGTTACCACAAAAAGCATTTTTAGGTTATTAGACAAAATAATTTTGGTGTAGCACAAAATGCTAAAAATGCTTATTTGGCATATTTTATGTCAAAATAAAAAAATTTGAGAGAGTGATTTTCTTTAGTGATTTGACTTTCACTTTTACATCAATATTATGTAACATTTCTTTAGGTTATTATAATTTTTGTTGTTGTTTTTTGTTTGTTTCATGATTTCTTTTACAATGTGCAATGCACTGATGGAAGTGTGTGTGTGTGTGTGTGTGTGTGTGTGTGTGTGTGTGTGTGTGTGTGTGTGTGTGTGTGTGTGTGTGTGTGTGTGTGTGTGTGTGTGTGTGAGCTAAGATTACTCTGGCCTATTGCCAGGTTTCTCAGCTGCATGAGAGCATGTCTATTATAAGGGGAGTGAAAGGCTTGGAAATAAATGAGGATGTAACTGGGAATCACAGAGGCTTTGCAACATGTTTTTTTCCCTTCTATTCACTGATCTTTCTCAGATGTGACCTATAAGACAGCAGGTCAGGTATGTGTGTCACTGTGTGAATTTGATGGAAAAAATAGAAGAGGGATAGAAAAAGGCACATGTGCAATTTTGGCTGCCAATTACAGATATTGTGACAGATTATTGTTTTTTAATAAAGTTATTTAGTTTATGCATTTATATGTTATACAGTTGTAATCAAAATTATTCAAGCCCCATTGCAAATCAGTTTTATTGGCAAAATGTACAGACTTTCAGCTGTTTGCAATGTACAAATCATACAAAAGTAATTGAAATTGCTCAACACAACAAATGTTTCAAGTGGTTTACCCAAATTCAACTGAAAATGCAACTTTTAATGATTTCTGGATTCCATAGTTTACATGACAATAATTTTATACAGTACCATCACATTTACTTATAATAAAGTGAGTTTGTAACTCCTTACATAATGCCTCACGTTGCATGATAAAATATAAGTAACTACTGCTGCTAGATTATCAGGTTTTGATATGATGGGGTAAATAATTTTTTCTCATATAGCTGTTCATTATAGTTTTTTTAGTATCAAAAGTTTAAAAAAGCTTCAAATTTCAATCCGATGTCATTGTTCAGTCTCCTCCATTCACATTTCACACAAAGACTAGTAATTTGGTATTTGTACTTTTATAGTCAGTCATATTTAAATAGATATTTTAAAAAATTATAACAAATATTTAATTAAAAGTTAAATGTGCCATATACTTTATGGATACATTTCAACCACACCCTTTAAACAAGCTCTGTCTAACAGTATTTTATCTCTTTTTTTATGCATTATACTGAAATGTGTGAAACCAGAGATGCCACATGATGTAATGGATACAAAACGCTTAATATGTTTCAGTCACCTGCATCTAATACTTCTTGTGATTCTTTTTTTAATCAGCAGAAATCAAATTAAACCCAGATACAACATCATTAGTGCACTGCTGTTTTAGATGGAATGAATGACTGCTGTGAAAGTTCACTTACCGTGGCTCAAATAGCTGGGAACGGTCTGAAAATGATGTAGTGGGATTGCTATTCATCATAACATGTACGATGAAGACTCTTCCTTTAAAGCCAGAATGTGAGAATTCATCTGTGAGCTCTGCAGCTTTATAGGTCTTAACTGCACATCAGTGCCACCTAGGCTTTAACACAAGTAGATCTGGTTGGTTCTTGCTGTGGAGGAGGGGCTCCCGGATCATGTGAAAATCTCACACTTTGTATTTAAATGAAATATTAATAATTCAATAGTGAATATGAATCGTTTTATAGTTCGTCTCCATATTAAATCATTTACATTAATGTCAAATTAAAATTTACATTCAAATTTTAAATATGCTGTGTGCTAAACTTCGATGAAGAGTACAAAAATAGCAACATTTATGTAGGTGTCAGTGGTGGAACTGCAACACGAGCACTAAAGCTGAAGAAATTGCTGTTTCAAAGAACCACCGGACCAATTTTCATGTTCAAGAGTCAGATGACAGGCTCGACTACAACAAACCAAATGCTTCGATTAAATCCAGCACAGAAGGTGCAAACTCTTCGCCGATCAGATTGCGAAACTTCCAGCGCTCAGATAAGAAAAGTCTGCCAGCAAATGACAGGCTTACTCGAGCTGTTTTGCAGTCATGCAAAGCAACAGAAAGGAAGGAAGTGAGACTCACATCTACAAATAAGGATTCATCTCGTAACTGCCCTCGAATTGTAAACAAAAACCACCGATGTTCCCATAACCTGCTTAGAGGTAATAATACTTTGGGCTTAAAAAACAAGTTAGGAAAGAGGTGTTTGTTAAAATAGATACTTTTCTTTTATATTCAGGGAAGTGATTAGTTTAAAAATAATTCAGATTCAGTCACAACAAACATTAAGCTGGTAATATCATGAATAAACTGTTGGAATAATCCTTTGACATTCTCAATTACGTGTAAAAAGCAGTGAGACGCATCACAGAGCTCAGGGTCATGGGGTCACATGCTGCATGCATCAGCTTCATTGATTTCTGCCTCATCGACTGCTGTCTCCTGGACAGAATTCCTCTTTTGTGCCTTAGTGACACTGAGCCACCCAAAGGCAAAGAGTAGCTTAATGTCATGTCGTTTTCAACTCCATTTTTGGCCATCTTTCCAAATGTTTGTAAAAAAAAAAAAAATGATATTCGATCTGCGAGGCTTGGTTTCCAAATGTTCTAAGGAGGTATTTTTTTGTAATGAATGAAGAGAAGAAAAGAAGAGTTTAGAGCAAGAAAACCTAGCATGTTGCTGCTCTGAATTAAAGCATGGGCCTCATTCTTTATCCCAGCTGTGGGAAAACTCTGGGGCCAGCTGCTGCAGGAAGAGTGAAGGCTATATTTAAAATAAAAATGAAAAATGAGAGAGGGGAAAACGCTACAGTCTGAGCGTCTGCAGTCCTGCCCCTATACTTCATTAGGAAAGCGGAAGACGAGAAACAAGGAAGAATCCCAGATCAAACGAACTCTTCCCTTCGAAACCCACAAGGGTTTGAGGAAGCATTGCATACATAAACAAAGATCACATTTTACTAAATGTAATTTTATGGAAACGTTTGTCGCGCTACTGTTACCCTTGGGAACAAAAACTCATGTTACATGTTATGTTAATGACTACAGTGAAACATTACACCTGACACAACACTTTTTTTTCCTCTTTTTTTTGCAGAAAAGTCTGGCCCTGAACAATAACATTGAAATGTGTAGATGGACACCAAATGGACAAACAAATGAAATAGTTCTTACCTTAATACACAGTTGACTTTGATTATTATTTGATTGATTACTTTTAGTTTTTTACATATAAATAGTTTATGGTCATTTAAAGACAGTTCACTCAAAAATGAAAATTCTGTTTACTCACTCAACTTATGTTGTTCCATACTGTACAATGAATTGATTCTACCTAACATTGCCTTTTTATAATATGAAATAATAAATGATAGTATAATACGTATGCTCACACCTCTTGTGAAATGCAGGACGTCTAGACTGAGAAATAGTTTTTATCCAGCAGCCATTAGAATCTTAAATGGGTCAAACATTGATTCATTGACCCTGACATCACCCTGATATTACCCGAAACTCCTCACAATATAGAGGTCCTATACATTCATATTTCACACCGCAGGCATTGACGCACATTTGAGACCTGCACAGATTTTACACAACTACTGTACCATATTGCACTACTATATTGCACTGTTTGTCAACGCGTTCTCACCCCAAGGCGTCATCTAAATGACAATTTTGACCATGCTTCAATATCCGACGCTTTAGGTACCCTTTAGCGTCAGTTACTTGACGCGATCCTAGGGCGTCATGTAACTGACGCTAAAGGGTAGCGTCAGTTAGATGACGCGGGTAGGTTTAGGTCTGGGTAGGAGGGCGTCATCTAACTGACGCTAAGGGTAAAGCGTCAGTTACATGACGCCCTAGGATCGCGTCATCTAACTGACGCTAAAGGGTGCCTAAAGCGTCGGATATTGAAGCATGGTCAAAATGATTCCCAACGCGTCATTTAGATGACGCCTTGGGGTATATTTGTAATGTTTCTTCTTATGTATTTATTAATACTTGATTTAATTGTACAGGGAACTGTGCATATGACAATAAAGGATTTGAACTGACTTGTTTCTTGCATTATTTTAGTGTCATGTGTGTTACCCTGATTTTGCGTTTAAGTGACCCTGTACACCAAGAGTATTGAATTTCTGGCAAACACATCTGCCAGTTTTTGGTTGTTGTTTTTTAACTAAAATTTGAATAGATAGATAGATAGATAGATAGATAGATAGATAGATAGATAGATAGATAGATAGATAGATAGATAGATAGATAGATAGATAGATAGATAGATAGATAGATAGATAGATAGATAGATAGATAGATAGATAGATAGATAGATAGATAGATAGATAGATAGATAGACATCATCCATGATAGTAAAATAAAAATACAGAATAATTAACATAATTCAATTACTCTCCTATAGTTTGTGCTGCTAGATGACCTAAACAGCCAGGGCTGTAATAAACAGTGGGTGACCATGTTTCAGTCCCAAGGCCAATTCTTAACAGCAATAAGATTGTGTAAGTAAACAGGACCATCCAAGAGACCAGGGCAAGTAGGGCTCAGGGCTCCTGGGACTGCAAGACCACGTGACCAGCCATACCAGACGGCAACAAAGCAGGGGATTTCCAGATTGGTTATTATTGTTGCAGACAGGAAAAGACTCCATCTAGATGCCAGAGATCACTGAGAAAGCCCTCTCACAGTTTGTCGTATAGGAGAGGCTTTAAGCAAAGGTATGGAAACAGATCTGCAAGAGAGAGAGAGAGAGAGAGAGAGAGAGAGAGAGAGAGAGAGAGAGAGAGAGAGAGAGAGAGAGAGAGAGAGAGAGAGAGAGAGAGAGATGGAGCAGGATTGTTTCACTGCACCGGGTGGTGGTGACAAACATTTCACAGATCTTCATCATTGTTGAGACTTTTGACAGATGCAAATGTACAAGACTGGATTAGAAAACAGTAAATTCTGTTTCACTTTATTTTGATGGTCCCTTTAACATTCTGTATATTTGTAACATTGGACTTACATGTCTACTAACTCTCATTAGAGTGATAGTAGAGTATTAGTAGACTGGTAGGGTTTGGGTTAGAATAAGTTGACATGTATATTTGCAAATTTACTTAGGCTATGGTCAGTAGAATGTCTGTTGGAGGACCATCACAATAAAGAGTTAGCAGATATTAAGCAGAGAGTTCTCTAATTCTCTAATGAGAGCTATAGTTGACCATGTTATACTTATTAGTCAACAGAATCTTAAAAATGGACAATCAAAATAAAGTGATGGTCAAAATATATATATTTTTTCTGAATGATTACAACATTCTGCATGCTGGGAGTAATTGATTGTCTTTAAAAACAATTAGTGTGTTTCCCCATAACACAAGGGGGATAACTTTCAGATAACTAAGAAGACCTGGAGTCAGAGTAAGGACAAATAAACTTCTGCTTGTTAAACAAAAATCATTTTACTATTTATTTTACTACATTATTTTTAAATAATCAATGGCTTGTTCGCATTACCAAATTTGATAAATATCCTCATAGTATGCTTGCAAAATATTATAAATATTTTTACAAAATAAATTAAAATATGTGTCTCAGTGCTGTTTTGAAAGTGTAAGAGACATATTCCTACGGTGGGCCACAGCCTCTGGGCCTATAAACTTGTGCATCCTAGATAGATGGATGGATGAAATTTGACACCATCAAACATTGATTCAATCTCAGGAGTAGACAATATCTAACATTTGTTTTTTGTTTTTCTATAATGACAGATTACAGATGCATGAGACAGATTATAGATGCATGAGACGGTGGTAGTGCTGTTCCGATGGTTGCAGGTTTAATTCCAAGCAGCAGTGACCCAGGAACTGGTGTGTTAGTGAGATCACAATTCCGCTCTATCATCATCATTTTGCCTTTGAGCGAGGCACTTAACTTCAGTTTGATCCATATATGCAATTACTATAGCTAATGTAAATAGCTTTGGATGAAAGTGTCTGCTAAATGATAGACATACAGTACAGGGCTTTAATACGAATAGTGAAATGAAAGCAGTGGTGTGAAGTATTTGAGTAAAAGTAATTATTTACTGTACTTAAGAATCTTTTTGGCTACTTTAGTTTTACTGAGTATAAAATATATTAGCAACTTTTACTCTCTACTTGACTACATTTTTTAATAAGTATCCTATATTTACTCTTTACTCCAATACATTTGTGATGAGTAATGCAAATTACGCTTTACATTTTGTAAGGCGCCTAACTGTTTCTGCAGCAGTTTATTTCTGCTATAAAGAAGCGATATCGCCATCTACAGGGCACTGAAGACTATATCCTGTGCGTTTGCCCTTACTCACCCAAACTTGTCACAAAGGTTACTTTACATGAATGTGAGTAGGGTAGGCTAGTTGCTGAATAGCATGTGTTTGATTTATGAGACGAGGGCATGACTGCAACTGGTAATGAGACTGAAACCAATATGTCCAGTGCAAGTAAACTTTGACTGGTTAATTTTACTTAACATTTTTTTTTTATTTATCCATTATATTGAAGAGAGCTTTTTGAAGGATATTGGTTTACTTATGGCCTTTTTGAGCACTTGAGCTTAACTGAGACTTGAGTGTTTGAAGATGTTTTAGAGGCTGTTGTGTCGACCTTGATTTATTGGAATTTTGAGGTTTTCTGTTTTATTTTGATTTTTAAAAAATAAACCAGATTTCTCTCCTTACAAATCAACTTATTCTTATTGAAGGTTCTTGTTTTCACTTCATGTTTCAAATGTGTTGAGGAATAGTGCATTTTCTAGCCTACATTCAGCACCAGTAAAATACTGAACTGTTCAAATCAGATACTCATATGGCCCGGTTTCACATTTTCTTATTTTAAGATATGTCAGTGCAATTTGCTTTCAGTTAAAACAGCTCAGACATGCATTTAAGTCTGGGACTAGCTTAAGTCTTGTCTGTGAAACCTGGGGCAAGACTTTTACTAAAGTCGTTTTGGAATTGTTGACTTGTAACTTGTAATGGAGTAATTTTCGGTATAAGGTATCCATACTTTGCTCAAGTATGATTTTCAGGTAGGCTACTCCTCACACCTCTGAATTAAAGTTATAACAGTGGGCTAAAGTTACATTTCCAAAATGATTATTAAATTATTATATAAAAAAATATAAATAAACAAACGTTATTGTAAAAAAACAAAAACTTCCTTTTACTCCTCTAGCTTCTAAGCTACTACTCCAGTTTCCTCTCACTTGAATTGCCATTGCAGCACTAGGACTAGTGTTAGCTCTAGCGGGATAAATAGCCTGTGATGTTTCTCATTTGGAAGTCTCTTGGAATAAAAGCGTATGCTAAATTATTATAAATGTGACAATGAATAATCTGTTAGTAATTGCCCCACATACCCTGTGAAAATGTAATCCTGAACGTGCGGCCTATTTGTTAACACCTTTTATCTGTCCTTGACATGGAACGGGAGAAATAAAGGGAAAATACAGTATATTCCAGTTCCATGTTTTCTTTAGCACCTTTAACTAGGACTAGATACTTCCGTTGATTGACGTTGGTACCAACCAATCAGCGTTCGCAAAGCGTCAAGTCTGTGTTCGTTCGGCCCAATCAGCCAATAAGGAGACTTTAAGACGCCATACGGTATTTCAATCGGCCATGTTGGTGAGGTACAGATGTACACCATTACATTTTCCCTGCAGCGTGCAGATTTTAAATTGCTTGAAATGCCAAAACATCACTGGTAATGTTTATAAAGCGCTTAGTTTGATGAGCATATCCGTTATCCTTCACTAGCCCACCAAATAATCCGTGTTTGCCAGTAAGAACAAGATCTCGGTCAAGCATCTTATAAAAAAATCGCGAATATGATTGTTGTCTTACTCTAAGAGCTAGAACTGGCAGAATATTATTTGGCGTTCTTCCTTACTTTGTTATATCTCAATAAGTGATCTCATACATCTCAATAAGTGATCACAACAGTGGTCTCAGACCCAGGATGATATTTTTATATACCCAGTGTAAAGATCGGTGAAGGGGCGGGGTTTGAAACTGTCACTCTAATGTTGAGCAGGTTTCACCAGTGGGGCGTCCACTAACTGCCGCAATATTATATTCATTGAGCGTGACCTTTCTTTTAGATAGAGCAAAAGTTTATGCGCCACCTAAAATAAATAAGATGACTTTAGGTAAGCAGTACTCTTAACCTCAATGCTTGCATATCAATTAGATGCGAATATCACTGCTGGATAGTTTACAATAACCCTTTCAAAGAAATTGACAAAATATTTTTATGGCGAAATTATGACACGAGTAACGATGTGATCAGTGGTTATGTAATGAAATTTCATATGTCACCATATGGAGAGAGAGAGAAAAAACATTACAAAATATGTAAACTCAAGACTTGGTCGGCTGTCTGTGAGCAAAAATACGTGTTTGAGACAATATGGACCATTATAGATTTCAGGGCAGTATTAATTACTTAAATACAAGTATTATTTTTATTTTTTTTTAACAGTGATGAGCCCATCTAGGCCATCCATCAAGGGGAGATTGACCAGGATAGTATGGATCGACAGTTATTCCACACATAAATGAGTCAGAGGTTCGTTTGGAGGCGGAGTTTGACTTTGTAGAAATACTGTCTATTGTTCCATCTTAACCAATCAGAGGAGCGGAGTTTTTCCTCACTGGCCAATCACCGAAAATCGCCCGCCTCCAAACTCCGCCTAGTCTTCTATATTAACAGCTCTACCGCCTGTGTGAGCTCGCTACAGACGCTTAATAGTCTTTTTTTATTATACACATCTCGTATTTCTCTTTATATTATTTTGTTCCGAGACCCCATTATATTCTTAATATTTAGGAAAAATGGCTGACACAAAAGTCGATACCAGCTCGGAAGTCTCCGCCAAGGTAATGCAACTTAAGTTATACCCTGATTTATAGAGATGCTGCGTTTTTACTTATTTGAATAAACGGGGTTTTATAAAATATGAATTTTGGCATGGAAATCAAGATACAGCATTACTGGAACACTGTTTGCACATTTGGACAGTGTTTTGACCGCTCACTGACACTTTGAGGACTTCGTGGATTGTAAAACGTTAGGTGCTCTGAAGTTCGGCTTCTTTACGGAGACATTTGCAACTAAAAGGCTTCTTGTTCGGATTCTGCGCGGGTTCTTTGTTTATGCATGCGGTTTTTCGGTTCCTCTTTGAAAAACATAGTGAGAGAGATGGACGCAGATAATCGTAAGAACTATCTGTACTCTGCTAATATGGTTTGTTGCACAAGTTCCTTTATTACCTCGTGTAGACTCAATAATTGAAGGTGCCTCGTACAGTCCGCGAGACGCGGTGATTCGTCAGCGAGCAGCCCGATCTGTCACACAAGTTAACGTTACTGCAGCCCTCACGATTCATGATTGCCACTGTGAATAAAGCGCGTTTTACTTTATGTTTGACCAATGTTACAAGTGTTATGAAAACAGAATTTGATCTTAGAATACCTTGTTACCATCAGAGCCAACCTGCCTCAGATTTACGGGGATTTTACCGAGCGTTAGGTCGCGTTGCTTTTTAAGTTCTGTCAAGTTCGGGTTGTAATTCGCTTTTTTGTTGTGAAATTGAGAGTTCATCAAACATTATTGATCAAATTACTTAAGCTATGAGCTTTATTGGGCTATAGTTTACCTCCCCGGTAGCCTACTTTATACAGAAGAAGTGCCAGGATGGGTGATCATTTCTCAGATCAAAGAAAAAAGGTCTCTCTTTCAGTGCACGGAAAAACGGTTTAGTTTGTATCAGTGGCTATCGAAATATTCAATGACTTTTATGGTCGATGTCAGTTTGTGAGTAAACTTGTCCCGCGAAACCCCGCTGCGGATGCTGCAGTCAGGCTGACTGAATGGGTTCGTTCATATTGCAGCGCGCGGTTCCGCGGTCAACTCAGGAGGTGAGCGCGAAACCCGAAGTTAAAGGACATCCGTACAGGCAGCTGCTCTATTATTTCATTGTTTATAAATGTAAACATGTGCTAGACATACGTCTTTGAAGGTAGTTTCTCGCTGTTATTCTACCGTTTCATGCATGAGCGCCGCGTTTTTAAGGCGCAGTGGCTCCGTTCAACTTTTAAAAACGTATCTCGTTCCGTTGCGCTCCGTCTGGCTGCTTGTGCGCGTGAGTGCGTGTGCTGTGTGAACGGCCCCGTACAGTGTATCAGCCTAAACGATTGTCAAGCGTGTTGTGCTCAATCTCTACTGATGTCATATAAGGATCGCTGGACTCGCCAACCAGCTGTGGGCACAACATTTCTGACCCGTTTGTCTTTTGTTAGGTTTTTTTTTTTTTTTTTTTTTTTGCGTCCTGTACATAAGCCTGCGTTTCTTAAGTTTGCCTATGAAAAACGGAGATGATTCCGCTTCAGGCAATAAGGTCAAAGCCCACGCTGTTCGTTTGATCGATATATGGGTCAGTATTATGCTGTAGATAATGGCATATGTTCATTATTCATGTATGGCTCATTGACGCTCAGTGGTGGTACAAAGCGGCATGTAACGTTAATGGTGACGGTGTGAGAAGGCGTTGCAGTCGTGATAGACGCTAACCGGCTTAAAAGCTGATGATTATGACCTACATTTATTAATTCGAGCGAGTTGATGCATGGAAGCACATCCTGTGGTATTCAGAGAGATGAAAAGTCTGCATTTAAAACAAATAATTTGATGTATAAAACGGCTTCTCTTGATAATAATGGCCATTCTCGAGGGAACAGCTATATAGTGCTCGAAAAACGAATTGTTAAAGGCTCAAATGCACAACGCTATTGTTCACTCCCGTCTTTTTCTCTCTTTCTCTATCTCTTTCTCTCACTCGCTCTCTTTCTCTGAGGCTTATCGGTCCTGCCTCTCTTTGGTCAAGTTCGCGCTCTTATTGGCTGAGTTAAAATATTCACTAATTGTAATCTGGGGGTTGTAGTTTTTTAGCGGGCGTGTCTTTATCAAGAGCAATGAGGTGGATTATAAACTGAACTACAGCGCGTATTGGCGGTAACGCCATCGACGTATCAAATTACAATACCTCAATATGGTCATTAAACCAGGCGGGGATGGAAGAGACAGGCATCCAATGAATAAAGATTGTGGAAGTGTCGCGTTTCAAATGTGAAACGAAAGCACGTTCCACGAATAAGAGAGGATTTAAATTCGGCACTGGTCTAGTTGAATTTCCTAGATAAGTAACTAAAGCAATTACAAATCTTTTTTTATTTTTTTCATTTAGGACCTTAAAGAAAAGAAACAGGTTGAGGAGGCAGAAAATGGAAAGGATGTCCCTGCAAATGGAAAGGCTGTAAGTTTCCGCAACTTAATTTATTTAGTGCCCACAACATCAGTAGGCCTACTGCTTGTAAAATGTATCAAATGACCTTAGGTATTACCCATGATAACTCATAAGGTTTTTTTTTTTTTTTTTTTTTTTTTTTTTTTAGGAAAATGAGGAGAATGGTGATCAAGAAAATGAAGTAGATGAGGAAGACGATGATGTGGCTGAAGAAGAGGATGAGGAAGATGATGTAGAAGGTAAGGCCTTAAGTATGCAGGTAAACTAATTGAATAAGACTGGTGAGAATGATCTAGACATGCTGCTTTAGCTCCACTTATGCATTGGCAACCAAAGCATATAAACAACGTTGATTTACTAAGAATGAACTACATTATAGGTGATGATGATGATGAAGATGATGAGGCTGAGGGTGGCACAGGAAAAAGAGCAGCTGAGGATGAGGAAGATGAGGTAAGTTTGCACTTCATGTCATTGAAACCCTCAAATAAGAAAACTTTATAAATCTGACCTCATAACTGCAGTGTTTTAACTATGTCTGGCCACCTTTTTCAGGATGATGTTGAACCTAAGAAGCAAAAGACTGATGTGTAAGAAGCTTCTCTGCTGGAAATCTTCTCATCCCTCCTTTCCTGAACTTGTCCACTGGGGGAGGCAAAACAAACATGGTCATCATCAAGTAGAGTTAAGCATCCGTGCACACACACCAAACTGCAGATTTTGTAGAAACAACCAAGACTTCAAAGTTCTACCTTCTTACAAAATACTTTAAAAGGAAAAATTTGTTTGTATTTTTATTTACATTTTATATTTTTGTACATATTGTTAGGAGGTCAGCCATTTTTGACAGTGATCTCTGGTTACCAAACGGTGCTTTGAAGTTGATGCTTCTCTATGAAATAGATTTTACTTGTGGTTTGACCATGTCATGTTATCTCAAAAGAAACTTGTAAAAGTACAAAGCAAAAAAAGAAACGAAAAATTACAGAAAAAACATACAAAAAAAACCCATTAATTCAAAGCATTCCAGTAACTTTGTGTATGTACATCAGTTGTATCATACGTAGTTGGACTGTATGAGAGGGCAAGGCCAAAAGAAAAGATTTTTCTTCTTTTCTTTCTTGTCCATTTAATTGCTATCTATTTGTGGCCTGTTTGATGTATGTGTGAAATTTGTTGTGCGACAATAAACCGAAAATTGTTTTGTGAGTTTTTTTTTTTCTTTCTTTTAATTCCTTTCATGACTTTTCATGATTTTTTTTTTTTTTTTTATGTTGGAGCTGTATGGGCAAGAATAATTGAACCAGCATTATCTTCAGATGCAGTTCATGTTTTTCATCAGCCTGTCAAAAGTAAATGTACATCAATGTAAATTATTCAGGCCTTTAAGACTCCAAGATCTGGTATAAATTATATTATGTTAAATAAAATTGACTGTGTGAATTCTTTCATTTATATTCACATTTCTTTAGGCCACGTTGTATATACTGTGTGTGTAAACCACAAAATGTCACCACAAAGATGGGAATATATGAAATCCTTGTCCTTGTGGGGACATTTTTTGGTCCCCAAAACAGCTTATAAATCATACTAAGTGATGTTTTTTTTTTTTTTAAATTAAATGTAAAAATGCAGAAAGTTTTCTGTGATGGGTAATTTATGGTGAGGAGATAGAATATACAGTTAGTGCAGTATAAAAATCATGATGTCTATGAAATGTCCCCATAAAACATGAAAACCCAACGTGTGTATGTGTTATAACATGTACATCAAAGGTTTATTTGGAAATGATTAAACAGAACTGATTACTTAATTTGAAAATAAAGTTTTACTTTTATTTGAAAGTAGTGGTCAAATGCCACCACCACCTTAAACTCTTAAGTTTAGTTATTCCATAAAGAAGGCAGTTTGTAAGACAAGTATAGTTTTCAGTGTAGCATTTATCAATGAGGGTTTTGTAGTACAGATCATCAAAATCACAAAGTCCTTTTAGAAATGGCAAGCTGGAGAGATATTGAACTTTGACATTTAAATATTGAAAGCTATTTTTAGCTACTGACTGAAAATAGTGATTTTAACCACTGTTTCATGAGGTGATCACATCTGAAAAGATAACTGAAGTTCTTATGAAAGATAACAATGTGTAAAGTTCAGAGATTTGTTGTCAAAATAGACATGTCTTTTACTTTTAAAGACTAAAAATAATTAGTATTTCATTAATTGCATTTAGGTAGCTGTTAGAAGCCTGAAGAAGAAGAAAAATCGTCACACTTTGGAAAAAATGCACAAAACCAAAAGCTAACAGTGCAAGAACTGGAAACAGTGAAAGTTGTTTCAGTTTTGGTGTTTTTTTTTCTCTACGAAATTCCAGAAAGAGGAGTTGATATTTCACAACTGTTAGAGGTAGAACTGTCAATCATGAGCACCAGTGACAAACTCTCACACTGCAAATTGTGTGTTCACTTGGTCAGTTCTATTTAATGATTTAAGATAAAACACACTATTCTGCCTGTCTGACATGGATGCTTCCCAAACAAAGTTAACTTTACTTAGAATTTTTTTTACCAGATTTAATGAACAGGAAGTAGGGAGAGGAAGTAGTGCCACAAGTAGGAGGATACACTATCATGATGAGGTGCCAGGTGAAACAAGAGACAGAGTTCAGGGTCATCATGCTTTCAACAATGAAGGAGACAAGCACATTTATGGAGAGAGCAGATGATCAATGCTGAGGTGAGTTTGGAAACTTCTCGAGTGAAATCAGGGAGTATGGAAATTAATCATTCTAGGAGATCATGAAGATATAAGGAAGTTGGATCTGAATCAATTCCAGAGTATTTTTTTTTTTTCTGGTGTGATCTATGCATGATTCATTTCCAACAAGCATTGACCTGCATAAAGGTGGACCCTCTATATATACAATGTGGTGAGAAAGACACCGTGAAAACATTTTAGAAGGATACAAGATGACACTTGCCCGATGAACTAGTAAAAATACTTGTTGACAGTAGTTGTTAAAAGATGTATTTTTGAAAAGTTAAGAAGAGAACAAATAAAACGTCTTAAGCAAATGATCTTATGCATTCATCTCATTCATCAACTTCAATTGAAAAGTTAATTTAAATGAAACTTTGGCCAACAGGCCCTGATTTGGGCATTTCTTATCTATAAAGTGTTTCAGGGGCTGTAAGTGATAATTTGCTAAATATATGTTTCTGTTGGTTCAAGAGGCTTAGTCATTGGCTTTTTAATGAACTTTAAGGGCATAAGGGTGTCGCTAAGTATGATAAAACTAATTGGATTTTAATAATAATATAAAAAAGTAAGAAAAAAAGACAGGACTTACTGTATGGGTTCTCTTGAGAGCCATCAAAGGTTCATCATGTCTAAATGATTCTGCTGGCTAATGATTCTGAATGTACATTTGTTTTAATAAAGTGGCAGTCCTGTGCATTAGATGTCAGTGTTATTTTATTTATAACAGGGTGAAGGTGTAACTATCAATCACGGTTTGTGTGTGAGCACACATTTAGGGCACATTGATTTTTGCATGCAGGTCATTGTTGAGTGTGTTCAGTGGGGTATAGAGATCAATAGTGTTCAAAAAGTCTAAATGAATTATACCATTTGCACACTCTATGCAATATGTGTCCACAAGCAGACATCAAGGGCTTATGACAAAGAGCATTTGACAGGTAATTAAATAAAATGTAATTATTATTAATCATTAACAATTAACAATGATCATAAACAATTACAGATTGTTTAGTATGATTACACAGTAAAAATATAATTACCGTAAGAGCACTGGTGGGATCAACAGCACTGCTGTTAAAATCTTTGTGCTAACAAGCAGACTTTCATTTGACTTACCATTAGATGTTCCACCCTTAGGACTGTCTCTGATCTTGTTTGAAAGATTTTTATCACTGTTCCTGTTATACTCTTCACATCCTGTAAATATGGCTGTCAGTGGTCTCGTGACACAGTAAAAATACTCCAGTATACTAACGTATTACCGCAAGCCCACTTACGGTGTGTGGCCAGAGATCCAGATGCTCGCCAAAACGGTGCTCATGTTCGCTGTCCACACCAACAAGGAGCAGCCATATCACCCTGTAGCCCAAGACTGGTTGCCTACTGAAGCTAAACAGGGTTGAGTCTGGTCAGTACCTGGATGGGAAACCCCCTGAGAAAACCAGGTTGCTGTTGGAAGAGGTGTTAGTGAGGCCAGAAGGGGTTGCTCACCCAAGTATAGTGACGGTGAGACTACATTGTAACAAGCACCGTCCTTCAGATGAGAACTGAGGTCCTGACTCTCTTTGGCCATTAACGATCCTATAGTGTCCTGGCTAAATTCCCTCTATTGGGATCAGTTGTGACCTAATAATCCCCATCCAATCAAATGGCTCTATCAATCTCTCTCCTCTCACCTATAGCTGGAGTGTGGTGAGCGTGTAACGGATGTAGGCCAGTAAGAGCTGTGCATGTAAACCTCACTCCCCTGGCCTCAAGAGGCGAGTTAACGACTGACGTTAGAGGCTGCGCCCGCCTCCCATGCCAGCAACCCGGGTTTGAATCCCGTTTGGAGGGGGGCAAGTAGTACCGGTTATTTGGTGCCGTGACCCAGATGGGAGTGAAGTGTAGGGGGGCCAGTAAGAGCTGTGCATGTAAATCTCACTCCCCCGGCCTATAAGAAGCACACTAAAGGCTGCGGTCTTTAGCGTCCTTGTTAGCGCGCCCGCCTCCCATGCCAGCGACCAGGGTTTCAAATCCCGCTCGGAGCGGGGCAAGTAGTACCAGTGACAAGTGCACTGGCAACATTTTACTGACTGCCGTTGACATCAACCAAGTAGATGCTCTACACTGGTGGTGTATGAGGACAAACCCCCTGATATGACTGTAAAGCGCTTTAGGGTGTACAGTAGTACATAAGAAAAGCACTATAAATGTTTCATTAATTAAATGATCCAGCCCAAAGGTCATTGTGTCTGTATGTCTTGGTTAGGTTTAACTCACCTGATTATTTTGTACCTATTTCACATCTTACCTCAAAATATAAAAAAAATAATGCAATATTATTTTGCGTAGTTGCACTTTAGAAAAAGAACAAAAAACAAAAAAATATGTTTACATATATTTTAATAACCTATATTTAAAGACATATTTAGAGTCATTGAGAAATACACAAAGCTCTTTATGTAGTAATGGTTTAAGAAAATTGTATTAAAATAAAAATTTATTATATATTATATATACTATACTATACTCTTAATATGACATGTTTATCAAATATGACAACTTTTTTTGCGTCAGGATAGACTATTTAAATAATTTAAATTTAATATTCTGACTTCACTCACATTTTATCTTCCCAATAAGACATTCAAAGTCCTTCTGTTGCTCGGTGATGTGAAAATCCAGACGTCTAGTCCAGTAGAATCCATGTCAGACAGAACTGCCTCTATTCAAGAGCTGCTCTAAATCAGTGTTGCATCCTAACGGTTCCATTCATGCAGTGCATCATCCCAAGGCCAAGCGTCATATAGGCATCCTGGGAATTCATAATTTTGGCATGGTGCAAATTCGTATTGGTTAGTCATTTGCACCTCCCTGTTTCAGGAATCCATGGAAGAAAAACAGTGAGAGTGAGCGTGTCTTTCTCTCTGTGTGAATTTCTCAGTCCCGTAAGTGATCTGGATAAACAGAGCATGAATCACAGTATCTGACTGAGTGTGTGGGTGGGAACTCCTCTGAAACCTCTCATGCCACCTTGTGGTGTTTTAAATAACATGTTTTGATTTTTTAGCAAACACATTTTACAACTGCACCAAGGAGAACCAATATAAATAATTTTATATAGTAATTCATAGCAATTATAAATGTGAGAACTTAATTCAGAAATCACATTCCAGCCGTAATTAAAGATGCACGTACAGATAGATTCAGATTATTTATTTCCATTTAGCATGTATACAGATGTACAATTCCCTCACTTAATTATTTAATAAAATATTTTATGCCAATAGGCCTATATATATATATATATATATATATATATATATATATATATATATATATATATATATATATATATATATTAGCAATAATTTATACAATAAATAATTATAAAACATATACTATAAAACATTATAAATTATAACACTTTTATGCTAATTTGTTGTGCTTCTCACTAATTAAGCCTATTATCTCCATCTAGTAGGCCTAGATGTTATTTGTTGCTATACAACTAAAATCTGTGTGGCTGATTTTGTGAGAGAATGTGCTGAACAACATCTATGGTATTTTTAAATATTTTTAACTAAATCTAATTTTTTCATATAATTTTGCAACCTCAGACACATTTTGTAGTGAAAACCCAGTAGAGAATACAGATTTTGGTTTGTTGGGGATTTTAATAGGATGCTAAAAATATTAGATATCCATGCTAGTAAGGGTGTGCTCAGATATAAGTATGATATAACATCATTGCAGTAAACATCACAATATTGCAAATTGCAGGTATGTTTGATTATTTTCTAGAGTGAATAATTTTTTTAAAGCAAAGCATTTAATCCATCAGTTAGAGTGAAATGCAGGAATTTATCATTCACGAAATTATTTGTCTAAACAGACAAGTTCATAAATAAAAATATACAGTACATTAATAAAAACATATACAATACTGTGCAAAAGTCTTAGGCACGTTAGTATTTCCACCTTAAAAATAGTTTTAAAATGGTGATTTATAGCTTTTGCTGTAGTATGCCAGTAGGAAATATCAGTTTAAAACCTTTTCTGTTGTTGTTGAAAACACTAACGTGCCTAAGACTTTTGCACAGTACTGTAGCCTATATAGGGAGTGATTGTTGCCACAGTCACTTCACAAACCCAATCCTTTTCATTCTTTCTATCTTTTCAAAAGTGCATCTGACCAATACAATTAAAACAAAACAAAAATGTCATCATGGCCAATCATGATTGGTCTCATATGACAACTTCTGACAAACTGACCCACACACCACACCAACGTGTAACCCCATGTTCCTCATAGTCAACTACATATACAACATATACAGCATGTAACACTAATATGACCAACTTTAGAGTTTGGGAATAAATGTTGACTTTTAAAGATCAGGCAAAGAACTGTCCAGTTGTATAGCCACTACTGTGTTTGAGCAGTTAATCAAGGGCTAATCAGTCTTACTTTTCGGAACTTTTCAAATTATTACTATTAACACTTTATTTTGATGGTCCCTTTTGAACATTCTGTTGACAATAAGTAACTTTGTCAACTTATTCTAACCCTAACCCTACCAGTCGACTAATACTCTAACACTAATGAGTTACATGCAACATTATGTATAGTCAACAGAATATGTTAAAAGGACCATTAAAATAAAGTGAAACCTATTATTCTTATGTAACCGACACAAAAAGTTATGACCAGTCTCAAAGACATTTTTTTTTTAAATTGTAAGTCCAGTCTAAGCAATTGATGCAACCTGCAGTCTGGTTTTGATCACATTTTGATACTGCACCAATATATCCACTAGGTGTCAGTATACACACAATAATCAACAACTTAACATTGTCTAGACTCACCCCGTGACCATTAGGACAAGCAGTTTAGAAAACGAATGTAAGAATGAATATTGTCTCCAATATCTTTATTTTATTTTATTATCTTGATGTTGCAATCTCTGGAAATTTTTAAATGGGTATTTAAAGTTGAATTATATATAGGCCTAGTAGACCTAACAAACACAAGATACCTTGCATCACGAATGAGAGAAACGTTGTTACAATATGGAATATAAATAGAATGGAATGTTTTCTTGAATATACAAAAACAGACCGTGTAAAACCGCATATTATAACTTCATTTACATCTTACCAGCTTTTATATATTAAAATATTCACCTGAGCATCTGTTTTAGAGTTATGCACAGAAAAGTTTGAACATATTGTTTACCTCACACGAACCTCATTACTGAAACCAAAAGAACTCAGTATTATTTATTAATTTTCTAATAATAAAAACCCATAACAGGTGCAGGCATGATAGGCCTACATGATTTTATGAGAGTTTGTCAGTGCTGCTGATCTGCAGCTTAACTGCTGGATCTCAGCTTTCTCACTAATGAGATCTGCTCTGAGTGATGCAGTACTGCTGCTTAAGAAAATGAAACTCAATTTTATACACATTACTGGATTATTATTTCTGAGTCAGCAATGAAGCATTTATTTTAAACCTTGCCAGCTGCTGATTTACCTTGGCTGGTTCAGCACTACATGTCTTACTTTTTTTAATGCATCACATATTAGATGAGATACATACACAATAATTGGGAGCTTAAACAAGGGGTAATAATAATGGTAGTAGTGATGGTAATAATAATAATAATAGTAATAATAATTTTTAAAAAAGCCATGCCAGTGTGGCATGGGGGTGGTGACCTGGGCTTTGCGCGGAGCTGGTTCCACGACATGTCTTGCTTTTTTATTGCAACACACTAGCTGACATACATATGCGTCAATCAAGAGCAAAAAAGAAATAAAAGGGAAGAAGAAAAAAAAGACCCCAACATACACACACACGTCATGTGTATGGCAGCCGGAGGTGGGTAGTGTTCTTGGTGATGAGGGGGGGCCTTGGGCATAAATATGTTTTTTATTTATTATTACTTATTTATTAATTTTTATTACGTCTGTTGTATCTGTAAGATGTTCCTCTGCTAAGATATTTCCACTCACACACCCAGTTACACTTGCACAAACGCGCACACACGCGCACACACACACACACACACACACACACACACACACACACACACACACACACACACACACACACACACACACACACACACATACACACACACACACACACACACACACACACACACACACACACACACACATACACACACACACACACACACACACACACACACACACACACACACACACACACACCATGTTGGCTGTTGTTTTTTGTTGTATCTGTCACCTGTAGGTATTTGATTGCATAACAAAAAATAAAAATAAAAACCTTGCCAGCATCCTACACACCACAATAAGTAATAAAAACCTCAAAAACTCTAATGGACATTGTGAGTGGACATTCTGTACTTAAAAAGTCTGTATTTCGTTCAGTGAACAGAAGAAAGTACAAAGGAAACCAATAAAAGGAAAATGCATTTTACATATAATTGTTTGATCATGTAGGCTATCATCATACTGAAAGATTTATGCATTTTCAAATGTCTAAATCTGGCATTAAACAGACACAATGAAGGAGAATATTACAATATAAACTAATAATTTAAGCAAACAAATCATTCAAATAATGTATCATTATTAACGCCATTTACACATGATAAGCCTATCTGAAAATAACAAGGTGATGTATTGTAGAAATCACATCAGATATATATCCAGAGCAGAAATCTGAAGGTGCTTCTAATGGAAATTGATTACAGGACGTAACTGGCTTTGTGGATTTGACTCTATTGTAGCTGTTAACAATTTGCCAATTCAAGGTCAGAGGAGAAATGAGATGACAATAATCTCTTGGCATTCTTTGATGGGATAATTAATGTTGTGTGATTAATTACTTCAGAAATGCCAAGAATCATATGAGCCTGTCTACAATTCAATGA